>JAEHOM010000178.1:0-15118 GCA_016433075.1 Hoplolaimus columbus | reverse complement strand
CCCCGGGGAAAGAAAAAAGGGCGCGCCGGCGTCAAAGGCGCGTACGCGCCAAAGGCGCGTACGCGTCAAAGGCGCGTACGCGCCAAAGGCGCGTACGCGTCAAAAGCGCGTACGCGCCAAAAGCGCGTACGCGTCAAAAGCGCGTACGCGTCAAAAGCGCGTATGTGTACGGCTACCCCAGACCCACTCAAACCCGCGGAGTAATATAAAAAAGCGCGTACGCGTCAAAAGCGCGTACGCGTCAAAAGCGCGTACGCGTCAAAAGCGCGTATGTGTCAAAAGCGCGTACGCGTCAAAAGCCCGTACGCGTCAAAAGCGCGTACGCGTCAAAAGCTTGTACGTGTCAAAAGCGCGTACGCGGCAAAAACGCGTCAAAATTGCATTTTTTGAAAAATTTCAAAAAATTTTCAAAAAATTTTTTTGAATTTTTTTTTAAATAGTAAACGCTTTACTACGAGCTCTAAACTGCACAAAAAGGTGTTATTTTAAATTTTGGACGTGAGTTTATGCGTTTTTTGCAACATTTTTAGGTCAAAAAATGGGTATTTTTTTGGATTTTCATGAGGCTGTAACTTTTGATTTTCGCTGGCTGCGTGCAAAAATTTTGGTATATTCGTGCTCAGCTCGACGAGATGAATCGAATGGTACCATTTTCGTCGCATTTAAAACACTGTCCGTATTCTTCATAATTATCCGTTTTTTACGTGATGTGAGCATGTGAGATTGAGATGTGCTGCGCGCATAGTGCGTGTGACCTCTGTTAATCACAAGCACGCACGCCGTTTTTGCGCATCGAAATTCGGAATGAAGGTGAGATATGACATTTGATGTGAGTGAGAATATGAGACAAAATCAGAAAGAAAAAGGCAAATCAATGATCAATGTCAGCTCATTTGGATGCACCAACCAATCTAAAAACAGCGTGTTGGGATATTGCGTCGGTCGCAGATTAATGACGTTCTGTTGTAAGGGCGGAGTCGTCTGCTCTCTCTCTCTCTCTTTCTTTTCCCATGACTGCTACTGCTTCTACTTCTATGCGGTATTTATTATAACATCTCATCTCGTGCTTCTAGTCTAACACTACGCTATAGCATACGCATGAGCTCTGTAAAATCCCAGGCATAAGGCACGCGTACGCTATAGCGTAGTGTTAAATTAGAGGCATGAGATGTTATAATGAAATGCCGCATAGAAGCAGTTCACGGAAAAGAAAGAGAGCAACGACTCTGCCCTTACAGAACATCATAAATCAGCGATACAATATCCCAACTTGCTGTTTTTAAATTGGAATATCCAGTTAACATATCGGATATCGCACGCGTTACTTTTTTTCTCATCACTTCCTTGCTTTCTTATTCCTTATAAGATACCTTACTTGTTAGTTATAATGATTTTTCTTTCGCTTCAAATTATTTTACGCACATTTTTGTTCACTCTACTTGATCTCGTCAAAAAATGACATAATAAGTATTCGATTCATTCATGCTTACGCTTACCCCGGTAAAACGCTTCAGAGAAAAATTGCTTCTGAGGAGCAGAAAATTGTTTCAGTGGAGCAAAAAAATTTTTTGTATCATATGTCTTGTGTTTTCAGGATTGTTTTTCATCAAATTTTCTAAATCAAAGAAATTTTTTGCATAATTCGGTAAAATACACACGATCTCATCTCACAAGTCAGCTTGAAGTTCCCCAAGTGAAAATCAAGAATAAAAGTGAAAATCGAAAATATTCCATCGCTTCCCATTCCCAACTCAAAATTTGAAACAAATTTTTGCTCCACAGAAGCAAAGAAACACAAATTCTCTTTAGCTGTAAAGAGTAATCTGATGACATCAATATCTCGGTTGTTGTTGTAAGATTGTGAAGCGATATGATCATCAAATCATCATCATCAATCATCACAATTACTATTTATTTAGATCATGAGCAAGGTGCACGGGAAAAGATATGCGTACAAGTTCGACTTTCAAGGTAAGATATCGTCTGCTAGAATAGGGGAGAAGATTGGACAAGTATACGGATATGGTATCCGGATACGGATTTTAAAAATCATATCCGTGTTAATGCCTGCAACCAGCAGCCCAATTCCCCTTTTCCTTCTCCAGGAATAGTGCAGGCAATGCAGCCGCAAGCACAGAGTCTTCACCACCACCATCCGCACCAGCACAGCCATCACCACCATCAATTGCACTCGTCAAGTGGCAATGCTTCCGCTGCAACCGCGGCAGCTGCGACTGCCGCGTCCGCGACAATAGCTGCGGCCGCCGCGAGTGCGAGCGACTTCATGCATCACGCAACACAGTGGTCCAACTACCACCGGTCGCTGATCAACCCAGCCGTGTTGCAGGTCAGTTTCGATCGATCGGGCTGTTAATCGATTATCGATTGATTTAATTGGTTAGCCAGCCGCGCGCCTCTTCAACTCGACCTATCCGCAGTTTATTGGGTCGCCCATGGCTGGCGGTTGCTTCCCATCGCTGTACGGCTCCACAGGCATGTCTATGGCCAGCAGTGGGTACGCCAGTGGCTCAGCGTCGTCAGCAAAGTGTTCGCCTCAAGCAACAGTCGCTGGAGGGTCAGACTCGTCGCTGGCCAATTTCTTTTCATGATCAGACCAACCCAACCACCTTTTGTACTCTTGCGATCTCAACACCATGCACAGTAGTGGCAATAATTGATTAGATATAAAATGTCCAAAAAACATCTATTGGATGAATTTCAGAATTGCTCAGGAGTTTCGGACTTAACTGTTTTGACTTCTGAAGCACGAAAATTTAATTTAAGGGGACAATGCTAATTTGTTAAAACTTGAGTTTGGGAACCAAATATTAGCAGAATTTTCTTCCAGTTTAAACCCAACACTGTGCATGTTAGCATCTGATGAATGTCAGCTTCATTCCACACACAACCGTTACAACTGATTAGTCAGACACATTCACTAGTACAGAGAAATCTCTCCTTCATTTTTCGCATAAATTTCTGATTTTTCCGCACAGATTTACCCTAAATTCGTATAAATTTACGATTTTTTTTCCTTTAACGGATTTATCCTAAACTTTGGCTGCCTCCATTCAATGCCCGTTGGATCATGCGCTCGATGAACTGCTGCTTGAGGATATGAAAACCTCCCGGCTTGTTCAGCAGTGTCAAGTCCATGCCCTGGGTCAGCTCCTCAAGGTCGGGCAGCTCACCTGCTGCCAACAGGTCGTTCAGCATCGACTTTTAATCGGACATTGTTGCGGATTACATACAGTAAGAATTTGGGCTAAAGGAGGTACCTGATCCAACTGTCCCAGCTCGACTCCCTTAGCCACCATCGCCCGCACACTGTCCAGCTGCTTTGCATGTGCACCCCCTGCTGAAGAAGGCACTTGTCGGATTCCAGGAAGGACAGTGGTTGTACTACTTGAACTTGTTGTTACGGAAGTGGCTGAATGATTAGCAGTGGAGGTATTGCATTTGACACACACTTAGTACCACTGTAGGTACAATACCACATATTTTCTATAATTTAGGTCGGAGCTTTAGTTTTTTCAACATTAAACAGATGCAGGCTTAAATTTGATGCTATCATAAATCCTAAGTTTTCAACCTCAAGACTGAATGAAGCTAAAAGACTGGATGAGGGAGGCTTAATTATAGAAAATAGGCATTGGTAAATAATTCGCATCCAACTTATAAATTTACTTGAAACGCGTCTATATTTGTAATTGGTTATAGTTTACTTTAAGTGCCCCATTTTTACAAAAAAAAATCGATATCGATTTTTGACCCGAAAAAGCGTATTTATGGGTTTTCGGGGGTGGGGAATCCGAATCTGACGTCAGATTTGAGCTGACGTCACGTCAAACACGACTTTCATATGAGGTCACATCACGCCAAAAAAAAACTCCAAAAACGACTCCATATTTGATAAAATGTGATGAAATGCATGGAAATGACAAAGGATAATGGAATGATGACCACGTCTTCAATCAAAAATGCCCTGATGTCTGAATCCCTCACCATTCATCATCGATTCACCAAAATGGCACTTGAACAGCTCCGTAATTTTATCCTCACCCAAATCTATGAAAAATTGGCACTCCCCGATGATGGATTGGATTCCTTTGATGCATGGCTGGAGGAAATTGGCCTCCTACACGGAGGCATTATCCTTGTGAGCGATATTTTTTGTCATTTCCATGCATTTTATCACATTTGGAGTCGTTTATAATTTTTTTTGGCGTGATGTGATCTCGTGTGAAAGTCGTGTTTGACGTGACATCAGCTCAAATCTGACGTCAGATTCGGATTCCCCATCCCCGAAAACCCATAAATACGCTTTTTCAGGTCAAAAACCGGATATCGATTTAAAAAAATGGGGCACTTAAAGTAAACTATAACCTTGTAATTCAATGTGACCTCATTTGGATGAATTTAGATATTCGGAAACAATCGCAGCTTTCATAACTACATAAAGTGCAGTGAAGTTATCACATCTTCAAAATTTCCAAAAATCTTTAAATCCGAAAATTAGGCCCGGTGTTTGAATTTTTAAACATTGCAATGATGCAAATTGTTTACCATTGCCGAAATACGTTACTTTGTTCGGTGGGTTTCTCCTCCTCTTCCCCTTCGCTGAACAGCTTGCGATGTATACGTTCAAGCTGATCCAGTTCGCCCATCGTCAGCCGCTCAATATCGAATTGGGGACGCGGTCTCCGGCTCCGAGCAGTAATCGGAATCATTGTAGTTGTTGTTGTTTTTGTTGATTTTGCCAAATTCTGCTTGGCATCGGCCATTTTTGGTGCAGAATGCACATTCGGAGGGGATTTTTGGCTGACCTGATTGGGGGAGGGTTCAAATACTTTCAAATTAGATTCCATACTCCGTAGATGTTCAGACGCTGTTTGCGACGACGTCCTGCGCCGTTCATCCCATGGGTGGTCATCACCGGCACAATGCGTGGGAGCGGAACACCCACAGTGGGCGAACTTGTCGTCGACATATCATCCAGGTTAGGGTTGACAATTAACCTGGACTTTAACTTAAGTCAAATAGGCATTAATAAACGGGTTCAACCCTGGAGCCTCATCATCCTTCAGCAGTGGGCCACTCCCGTAGCCCTGATCGGCTTGCACAGCCCGGGACTGCAGTTGCGGTGTGCCCGAGGCAATCAATGGGGGCGAGACGCCGCCCCTGATCATTTGGCTCAAAAGGCCGTTTCCTGAAGGCATCATGGTGGGCAGTCTGCTTTCGCCACCAAACGACTTGAATAGCTCAGGTAACTGTTTAAGCAACCTAAACGGCACAGTATTGTGAGGGAGACGATAAATATAGGGTACAGCATTAGGCTGGGTAGCTCGCGAAAGTCCAAGTTGGGGCTGAAAGCATCATTTGAGATAGGCTTAATAGAAAGGTCCGCGCTGGTCGTAGGCATTTCGGAGATCGCCATGCTCGTTGTACTGGTGGTATCCATCGTTGTTGTTGTACTTGTCGAAAAGGTTGTTGCAGGTGTGATAGCGTCATTTATGCTTCCGGAAGAGTTAGTTCCACTTCCGGAATAGTTATTTCTAACTCCAGAAGCTCCATCCTCCTCTTCCGCTTCCGCTGGCTTCTCCGCTTCCTCACTCATTTCCACCATTTGGTTGTCCCCCCGAGAAACAATTAGCACCGGAACACCGTGTTGTTGGCTTATATTGTCCGCTTGCTGCTGCCATTCCCGCCAGTCCACCAGTTTCGGCAAAGACCTGGTTGGCGAAGTGGTCGTGGAGGACAAATCTAAAATGCGCAAATTCAACTTGGGATGGATGGTTCTTCTTCACCTTCCCGAAGGCGTCTTGCCTGGCCCAAGCGTTGCTCAAATGGGCTCTGATGATGGTGGTTCTTTGCGATGATCCATCCGGTTCCGCCGCCAGCAGGGGGGAAGAACAAGAACAGAAGCAGAACAACCGACGAGAAGTTGGAGCAGTTCATGTACAATTGTTGCTCACATCAGTGGCGCTATCGTGTGCGCCATGGGGGAAGTGCACGCACTAACAGGAGGAGATCGATCGCTGAAGGATGCGAAATCCATAATAATGGGGTGAGCGGAGGGGGGAGGAAGGAACAAGTAAGCAAACACCTTCCAACGATCCCAACTTTCTCCTTCCTCATCTGGGTCACTCACCTCACTCACATTTCCCCTCCAGCGAAGACAGGCGATTACTTCGCGGATGACGAAGGACGATGATTGATGGGTGGACAAGGAACAACATCGGAAATATTGAGAGCACTCCACGCCCGAGGGCTCTGGCCAACACGTGGCCAATTCCCCTCCCAAATTCCAAAAATTTTGCAAGACCTTAAGTTATTTTGCGCATCCCCTCTTAAACTTAAAAAATTGTGATACCTTTGACATGTAAATCTTTCAAGTTTATACGACATGATGGCTGCTCATGTCCACCCACATCCCACATGTGCCCTTGCTCCTGTTGTTGTTGTTGTAGCCCAATCCGTCCTGTCATCGGTGGGGATCCAGTGTGAGGTTTAGGAATGCGGCCACGTCCACGGGCTTGTCCCAAAGGTCTCTGGCTTCCAGCGTCGTCCGGCGCATGGGGCAGTCGAACAGGTGCTTGGTGTCGTGGGGAGAGCCTTGGCAATCAGGGCAGACGTCCTCCACATTGGGATCGACCCGTGCTCTGTAGTAGTTGAGCCGCCGGGAGAAGCCAGAGCGGAGCTGAGCTAGGGTGGTCCTGATCTGGCGGGAAAGGCTCTTCTCTGAGTTGTGGATAGGTGGAGGAGGCGCGCCGAGAACTCTATTTGGAGGTGCCTTGGCCATACATGCTGCCACTGCCGCTGTGTGGAGTGAGGTCAGGCTGGCTTTGTAGTCTTCCTGAGAATCGATGGGGAGGGGAAGAACATCCGCCAAAAATTCTGTCACCAAGGTTCGCTTCATCTTCCTTCTGGGAGGAGGGGCCGGCTGGGCTAAAATGCCGTTGTTTGGATGGAGACGACGTCTGCACGAGAGCAGGAACTGCTTGGCCAGGAGAACATTGTGTTCGCGGACGGGCAGAATAGCACATTCTGCGTGGAGGTGTTCTTGGGCCGACATGGCTAGACATCCAGTTGTCGAGCGAAGCGCAGCATTCTGACACCGTTGGAGTATGTTCCAGTGTGCGTCCGCCAATTGTGGAGTCCAGACTGGGCAGGCATAGCTGACGATGGCCTGCCCGATTGCCTTAAAAGTCATGAGCAGCAGCTCCTTGTCCTTTCCCCAAGACGAGCCTGATATTGCTTTGATGACATTGTTGCGCTTCCGCAGCCTGGAGCAGATGTCATTTGCGTGGGCATGGAACGTCAGCATTGGGTCGAAAGTGACGCCGAGCAGTTTTGGCCGCTTGGAGGTCGGGATGGCCGTGTCGTTGACGCGCACCGGCAGAGTTCTGTTGACGTCATGGGACCAGGTGGAGAAGATGGTGGCTGTGGACTTCCCAGGCGACAAGGCCAGATTGCGCGACTGCAGCCAGGCATTGAGTGTGCAGAGGTAGCCGTTCAGCCGCTCGCAGGCTTCGTTTATGTCCACCGATCGGGCGAGGATGGTGACGTCATCCGCATATGCAACAATCTGAATTCCGGGAGGCGGAAGAGCGGACGTGTAAAAATTGAATAAGACCGGGCTTAGCACGCTTCCCTGTGGGACGCCTTGACAGAGTTTCCGGTGCTTGGAGGTGCATCCACGGAATTCCACGAAAGTCTGTCGTCCTCGGAGATAGCCCGCCAGCCACCGTTTGAATTTCGGGGGGGAGCGACGAGTTCTGAATGTCGTCGATGAGGATGCGCAGATTGACTGAGTCGAACGCCTTGCTCATGTCGAGGGCTACGGCTATCGAGCGCTCCACCGGTTTCTTCCTGTTCAGCCCAATTGCTATGAAGGTAGAGATGGTCATCAGCGCTGTTGTGGTACTATGTTGTTTGCGAAACCCGTGCTGGAAGTGCGGACAAGGAAGGTGTCGTTGGAGGGCGGGCAGCAGCAGTAGGGTGAGCGTAGCTAATTTAAGAGCTAGAGCCTGATGAGCTTCCTCCTTGTTCCTCTTCTCCCACCACTTCTCATATCACTTTTTTCTTTCTTCAAATAAGTTTTTTCTCTTCGCTTTTCAGTTCTTTTCTTTTTCTCACTCATCAGGTGACTCATCTATTCCTCTGTCTGGTTCGCGAGTTTCATACATTCCCATTGTCTTTCTGAACTTTTCCTATTCAGGGTGGTGTCACACATTCGAACATTGCTCGGTTGGCTCAAACGCGTGCATTGCTCCCGTCTCCGATTGTTGCTGAACTTGCCTCTCTGACCGAGTTGCTGTCCCACGCTAACAACTATGCGGCTTATCGGAAGGCACTGCGCGAGGTGGGCGCCGGCCGTTTCCGCATTCCGATCATGTCAGTTTGGTTGTGACCAAAACAGTTTATGGTCCATTCTTTCAGGGGCGTACATTTAAAGGATCTGATCGCCTTTTGGCACTCGGCCGGCCTGGACCAGTTTGAGAAGTCTAGAAGAATGTCAGAAAGATGTAAGTAATGTATAGGAGGCAAAATTGATGAATGTTAGAGAACGGAGAATCTGAAAATGGAGCACTATAGGGGAAGAAAAACATCTTATTTCTATGTGAAGTTCAACCAGTTAGTTCATTAAGTTCAGGTGTTGGTCAGCTTTCCCATTTGCTCGCCCATTTCCTGGGCGTCCAGCGCACTCCGCATTGTTTTGGCGACGCCAACCTGGACTTGATTAACACGCTCAAAGTGCTGTTTGACATCGCCTACTCGGAAGCCGAACTATACGAGCTGAGCGTACAACGCGAGCCGAAACGGACCAGCGCGAATGCGACACGCGCGTCGCAATCACCAACTGAAAAGTCACCGCCTGCAACGCAAACAACCGCTGAGATGCCCGCTGTTTTCGCGGACTGGGCCGCGGGCGTATGCTCAACGCCGGATCCGGACACCGTGGACAAGTGGGTTGTCGCTATCATTGTGTTTCATTAAACTGCTCGTAATTAATTATTCTCCGATCAGGACCGTACGAAGAGAGAAGGGGCGCTAATAAATTGGGATTCATCTCCCCTCGGATCGCAAAATAATTTTTTTTCGGAGAGCAATGGAGAAAAATTAAAATTTGTTAAAAATGCTAATGTTAAAATTTGATTAATTCCCGAAAAAAATAAAATTCGTTAAAAATGCAACATTTGACTAATTAATTCTTTTTACAGAAATGGTCTAAAATGCACAGGGAACTTTTTTTTCATAGTTTCCTGAAATTTTTTTTGTTAATGCCCTCCCTGGTAGTTACCGCCGTCAAGGCACAGGTTCATTTTCCCCTATTCACATATCATTTTTCCGCATTTTTTGCCAATTCGCACATAGTGTCTGTACACAGTACGCAAAACACCCATCTGTCTATTAAAGGCACATTGCGGCAATGGTGGAAGCGGTGTTCAAGCACTATGATAACGACCGTGACGGGTACATTTCGCGAGCAGAATTCGCTCAGTTCGCCTCCAACTTCCCTTTCCTGGACGCATTCGGCGTGATCGACGCGGATCGAGACGGTATGACAGAGTTCAAATTTGTGCCTATTTTAAATTACAGGCCAGATCAGCCGTGCAGAGATGCGCGCGCACTTCCAACAGCTGAACAGACGTGGCACCGCGCGCAATGGATTGGCCGCGCACTGTTGGCTGAGCTCGCAGTTTTTAACACCTGCACTGTGTGCGCATTGCAACAAACTTGTAAGGGACTTGCTGACAACTGACATGCACCCGTGGAAAATCGATTAATCAATTAAATTCGATCCATTGAAGCTCTGGATGCGACATGGCTTACGCTGCAAACTATGTGCATCCGCAGCGCATGAACAGTGTAAGGCGGAGGCGCCGCTACAGGAATGCCGACGGCCGCACACTGCATCTGGTAATAGGCCCACAAGCGCACGCGAAGCAGCGACAACAACCGGACGGCACACGGACAGTAAGTGGATATTGATTTTTTTTTGGGATACCTCTTTGAAGATTTTTTGGCCAGAAAATTGCTTTTTTATGCTTGACACGTTAAGCTCCTTTTCTACGTTTTATTTTTATTTTTTTATAAACCAGAATCCGCATTTTAAGACAAATTCTTGGCTTTCAGATATTTTGCAGGACCTGTATTTGTTCAGGTCTGAGCTCGTGGCTGGGAGCATCCCTGTCGCCTCGGTTTACCAGCATTGGTCCTGTGCCGAAAAAGGGGACAGCGAACCATCATCCCATGCTGAGCAATGGACACAGGTTTGAGTCCAACAGAATTCGTGCTTGTTTTCCTCCTTCTGATGCCTTATCCCACATCCTTCCTCAAGCAGGTATGCCAAACGCCAAGGCCGTCATCGTACCTCGTCCACATCGTCCGCTTCGGAATGCTCTTCACAGCACAGCGGGAGCCTGCCGCAGCCTGGACATGGAGCTGCACAGTCGGATCCGAGCCCCGAAACTTCCTCCTATTTTGCCATTGGCTCCACTTTGCGCTCATCCTTCCATCGACTATTGCGGCGGCCGACCGCGACCGCACGCTCCGAAGCCTCACCAAAACAACGCGGTGGCTCTGAGACGGAGAGCAGCAGGTTTGTTGGGACTAGGATTTTCGTAAAATTAGTGAATTGCCCTTTTTTGAAAATTGTAAGATTTGTAATTATTGAAATAAGTTTCTGTGGCTCCGGTTTTTCAGAGAATTATGACCATTGCACCCATTCTCCATTCCTTGAATGGATTTTTTTGCGTCAATGCTTTTCCGAATTAGGAAAAAAACAAAACATGCATGTGATGGAAGATTAATGCTTCTTATTGTATTCAATTGGAATTTTCCCATTTGACTGATAATGAACCTAAATCCTCTCATATTGAATATGAGTAACAGTTAAAGAAATTATGAAAATTTCTGAAAATGTATAGAAAATGTTTCAAAATTCTATAATTTTTTTCGATCGGTCTCGAAAATATGCAAAAAAATTGCAAAGTTCTCCGAGGTATTACTTGGAACACCATAGTTATTTTGGTTACAATTAAATTTTCTTTTTTTTTAATACGCAATCCGGATCCTGATGAGTTGGGAATTGGGATCCTTAAATTTAGTGTTCGGAATTGTCATATTCTGAAAAGTCTGAATCTGTGAATCCAGAAAACCGGATTCGGAAAACTGTCTCGGGAATGTCGGGAAACCCCTGCTTGAATCATTGAAAAGTTTCAATTCATGGATTCTTTTAGCTTTGTGAATGATTTTTTGTAATACGCCACTGATGAGTACTACTGATTAGTGATTACTGATGATGATGAGTATTAGTGATGTGAGGCAGCGGATATTTATCGATTTTCTTCTGTTTCTTCCAGTCATTCTCAACGTCAGCAGTCGTCAACGAGCCGTCTGGGTTCGGGCAGTTCAAGTAGTGGCACAGCAACAGTGTCCATTGCAGCAAGAGCATTGGAACAGAACCAGCGTGCTCCCAGCCTGGCCAGCGAGGAAGTGTTTGAGGAATGAGCATCTGATCGATTGCGGAGTCAATCAATCAATAAATTGATCTCTCGATCTCTGTTGTTGTTGTCACTATTGTCACTGATGAACAAAATCTAGTCTATTTTTTTTTGCTCCTTTTCCACAATGCTCACATTCCATTCATTTTTGTTTGTTTTTAACTTTACATTCGTTTATTATTTACCTTTACTGTCATTCAGATCAGGATTCAGCACATTCTTGACTCTTTGAATTCGGCTTTTTATCAGCATTTTTGATGTTATAACTTGAGCAAATACTATCAAAAGCGCAGTCTGTTTTAATGATGAGAAGTGCTTTATTATGTGCTAAGGTTTAATGGATTATTGTATTAGAATGCTTTCGCTAGAGTTGTGGTAATTTCTATGTAAATACTTTTTTCTTACTTCGCAATATGCGCCAAAACTAGAGATGGCACGATCATTCGCCTAGATTGAGGTATAAATTTTTCACAAAATTTCAAGATAATTTGAAGGCAAAGTATGTGTTTGTCAGGAAATCAAATCGATTGCACATGACTTAAAAATGTGACCAAAAAATTGAAAGTCTGAATGGGCTTAAGATCGCGATCGTATGGTGTTCTTGCAAGACAGGCTCCACAATAATGGTGAAGACATGCATGGTCAATCACTTTTTAGTTCTAAAGTTAGATATAAAAGCAAATCCATAATCCCGATTGGGATTAAGGATTGGGATTTTGGATTTGGGTTTGGCCATTCCTGGCAAAAATCCCTGACGAACACGTATGAAGACATTTTTAGATTTTTTGAGGCCTTGAAATTCATATGAAAGGAAATCATTTGTGCCTCAACATCTTCGAGAGACCGTGCCAGGCTTACCCAAAATGCATTTTCCATTTGGGCTTCATACGATGGTTTATTGGATTTTTTACATACCTATTTTGATTTTTTAGCTGCTCATTTCGAAAATCTTGCCGGTGAAAAAAATCATTCCCCTAGAAAATATAGCAGTAATGTTTTGGACAATATCAGGATCTCAAATAGGAGAAACAAAACAACAATCAATCAATTTTTCCATAAATGATGAATCAAAGCGACAGTGTGCATGAGATACATAAAGGATTTTATGAAGCGCTTCTGGGATAATGTGCGTTATTGTGCCAATCACCTCTTGCCTGATCCTTTGAGCAATCTTTTTTTGTTCAGACTTTTAGATATTATACATGTTTTGGATGTTTTTAATGTAATAAATATAAGTAGCTACCCTAACCCTAGTTAACCAGGAAAATTGCTATAAAATATATTGCCAAAGCAACTACATTTATATAAGCATATGAATGTATGACGCACCTAATACGAAGTTTTTTTGTCCAGGTTGAATCAATATTTATATAAGAAGAATCGGCTACAAACTATTTATATTTGTGCCAAACTGAGCGCGACAATTGGTTGTTCACTTCCTAAGGTTATTTTTTATTTTCCAATTTTTAATACTCTCATCCCATCAGTTTCCATCATAAATTTTTTGTCTGTGGACTTTGATCTTCCAAGTTCGCATTCGTTGTGTCTCTCCAATCTCGTTGCATGGGCGGAAATCCTTCATCATTCTTTCTTCCCCTTCGGCCAAATTGCATTTTCCATTTTCGGCCCTATTCTTCCCTATTCTTTTCTCTTATTTTGTTGGTTCATTACGGGTATCGAACCCGCATAACTTAAGGCTTAAGGGCATAGACCGTGATGCATTGCGCCACATGGCGTCATCGGTTCATCGCCAAAGCTCCCTTTCATCGCACTCCTTGCCCGCCACTCCATTAATTCAAAATTGGGCGAATACATAGACATCAGCAACAGAACGCCCACGGACAGCTTTCGGCGGAAAGTGTGCCAGCAGGCGATGCTCGCCATCGCCGCCCGCCCTTCCGCCCATGTATGCGTGTCTGCACTGTGTTCTTTATTTCTCTGTTTCTCTGCAGAGTCATTTTCTTTTGCGTCGACGCTTCGTCGTCGCCGCCATTTTCTCCGTGGACGGCGGGTGGGTGCACGCGACGCACTATGTGCGCGCGAGCGGCGGCCTTCACATTTGCAGCCAATTTATTGTTCGGTCGGGTGAATAATGAAGGAGGCATTCATTCCCCATTCGTCCTTTCGTCCATCTCTTTCTCACAGGCCAAAATTGTCCGAGCACTTGTCTGCTTATCTAAAAATTTCTTCGGATTTTTCATCATCCTTGGCATTTCCTTTAATTCCTTCTGAATTTTGCAGAAATAATGTTGTCAAAATTAGCAACACCTGATGACCTGCCCCATAAATCAGTGAGATGGTGCGACGACACATGTGCAGCGCACGGGAATTCTGGGGCTGGGATTAATGGTGCGTGAGAACAGTTGTCTCGCGTCTGGCTGCTGGCCCACTCCCCTCCATCCTCCACCCGCCGCTCTCTCCCTCCGTTTGTTTGTGAAAGTGAAAAGTCCAAAGTCCGCACGCCATTGTGGGCATCCATCCACCATGGTGACCACAAAAAGTAGTGAGTGATACCATCGCTTCTTATCAGCAGAAGCCCCGAAGGTACAAAAAAGAACTGCTTTCCGACAGGACGACCCCGTCTGTCTGCTCCTCCTTTTCTTTATTTCGGCTCACATTGTTAAACACGGAGGCTTCCGCTGACGTGAGGATCTCTCAATCGGCGGGATTTGTCTCCACGGGAAACACACTCTCTTCCCCAACCACTTCTTCCCTTCCTTTGCTCTCTGATCTTATGCTCACACATTAATAAGTGGGTGCTGGGTGGTGCTTGCGAGCTCCAGCCATCCTATATTATATACAAAGCAATCCACGGCCGTCGCCTGCTGGATTCCTGATGAGGCAGGGGGCTAATTCAAGGGGTTCCTGGGGAGCTAAAAAATTTTCACCTCACTCTTTTTGCCAAAAGCTTATTTTTTTGGAACAAACCGACACAAAAACTTGCGTCATTTCTGGAAATAATGAATTTTTACAGGCCGACAGTGCCAATAGGCAAAATTGGGGGGGGGGGAGCTAAAGCTCCAGTTAGCCCCTCTGGCGACGGCCATGCAGCCATCTTCCATCCATTAACCTTGGCTTGCCGTTGCGCTTTTTAGATGGGGCGAGCATATCTGTCTGTCATTTGTTATAGTCAGTGGCAAAAAAGGTTAGAATTCCCTTCCTTTTCCATTCCAATCGATTGATCACATTTTGTCATGCTAAGTCACTACTGTTTCTGTTTTGATCTCTTCTGGTCGGTCCGACCATTATTTGTCCTACTATTGAAAATGGCGCCTTCTTTCAGCCTTTGAAAAAATTTAAACAAACGATCTATGATTGCCCTTTCGCTCTTCCTCATTCAACCACCGGCGGCATGACCTTCCTTCCCTCCTCCGTCCTTCCGTTCGTTCGTCCCTTTCTCATCCACACTTCCGCCTTTTTACACTTTGCTCATCTCTCCTTTTTTCTCCACTTCTTTTCTCATCCTTTCTTTCCCCACCCCTTCCGTTCGTCATCCCTTCGCCCTCTCGGTTTTCTCTCCATGTTCATTTGTTTTGCGTCAATGCTTTTCCGAATTAGGAAAAAAACAAAACATGCATGTGATGGAAGATTAATGCTTCTTATTGTAT
>JAEHOM010000177.1:0-15125 GCA_016433075.1 Hoplolaimus columbus | reverse complement strand
TGCAGAATCCGCTGCACCGGTTGAGTATATGGGGGATTGCGCCGCCCAGGAATCGAACCCAGGACCTCCTGCTTGGAATAGTCAAGCGTGCTACCATTACACCACGGCGCCCCCTTAAAAAATTTGGAACGCTTCACGAATTTGCGTATTTAAATTTTTTTAGCTGAACTAAATATAGTTTTTCGATGATTAAGGTAATCGACATCAGCGAAGTAGTATTTTGGTATGAACTTTGCGGCGGACAATCTTGAAAATCTGAACATTGCGACGGACAATCTTGAAAATCTGAACATTGCGACGGACAATCTTGAATGGAATGGATTTGTGAAGAAGTCGTCAAAGTTTTCGGCGATAGGAAGAATTTAGGTATATATTCTTTTATTTATTGTATATGCATTAGATACATAATTTTTTTGATCTTGATACTGTTTGAGGTTTCTTAACTTACACATTGGGACTTTCACTCGAATCTTTTGGCAACATCAATCCCAAAAAAGAGAAGAGAGAGGAATAGCAGATAGGCAGAGAAAAAGAGAGTCAGAAGGTTGTAGTCCTTCCCTTGTAAATAAAGCATTCGTTTCATAATGCTCAGCTTTTTTCTCATCACTTCCATTGTGCAACATACAGAAGCCTCATCAGATAGTATGTTTGTCTAGGATGACATCCTAAAGCCAGATCACTCAACCTCCTGTTTATCGTTTCGGTATCACGTTAAACGAATAGACGTTACGTTAATAACATTTAAAAATAATTTTATACCGGAAATTGCAGAGAATCCTGACAAAACAAAATTAGTTTCTAACATGATTCCGAGCCCTAATAATGAAGCGAAGACGGGCAAGGGAAGTTTCTGTAACTAGGAATGAGTGCAAATTTGGCGATTTCCTTTACAATTGTTAGGTTTTTACAAATTTATTTGAAGAAATATATTAAAAATTTTATAAGGAAAAGCCTTTGATTTTTTTGAAACCAACGATATAAGAGAAAAGATCAAAGCTCACTCACTCACAGTCAGTCTGATCATTAATAGTACAATCCACATACGCATGCCTGGTGGGGTTGTGGCTGTGCTCACCGACATACCGATGTTTCACTTGGTTCACTGGTGTCTTATTATTAATCAGATGTGATCTCTCATATCTGATTAAAAGGATTACTTGCTTATTGACTTTTTCATGATTTTCTTCTTCCTCATTATTCACGTCCCGCCCTTGGATGATGATAGTTCATTCAGTGGTTAGACAAGGGCTCTTTTTGTGCTCGCATTAATGGCGCAATCTCTCTCTCTCTCTACATATATCTATTATCAGCTTGTCTCACACATTCCCATTCCCCCAGCCCATAACACGACGCAATAACACTACTCTCGGCAGCTGTGTGCTTTTGGGCTTTGCGGTTGCGTTGTTTTTTGCTTCTATTCTTCCTCCCTCCTTCTCCCTCCCTGTCATTGGTCATTTCTACAACTTTCCCTCTGGCTAACTTGTAAGTGCGCAGCGCGAGAAATGAATGCGAAGAAGTGCTGGAAACCCGTTCTCGCTTGGTCGGACACGGATGATGGTTGGTGGATGGGGTTGGGGAAGAAGATGATTGTGGCTTTCGACTGGGGTGGTAGGATGGACGATGGCTCATTAGAGGGTTGTCTTTGGTCGGATGGAATGGACTTGTTTCTGTGGGTGGGTGTGAAGGTGTTCACTGTCCGAGCTCACTTTTCGGCTCTTCCATTGCTTCTGATTTGATTTGCTTCTTCCCCTTCAGACCAATATGCCTTCCGGTCCTCCTTCCCGGCCGACCTTCCTCCTGTGCCTTCTCCAGCTTGTCCATGCCCTCCAGATTCCTTGTGGCAAGAGCTTCTTTCCCTGCCCATCTTCGGCGCCTGTGCGTCTGCACGGGGTTACCTCCCATCAGGCTTCATCCCCATTGGACGTTGCTGGCCATGACTCATCGCCGACCAATGGAAAACATCCGATCGGCGATCAGTTGTTCAGAACAATGGTCCGGGAAGCGCATGAAGAAGTGACGGTGCTCTACAACGAAACGACCGCAACAGGGGCGGAACAGCAGCACCCGTTGGCACAATCATTGGCACTTTTCAGCAAATTGCATCCAATCGGCAACCAGGCAAAACAGGCACGGGAATAGGGCCATTTACATTATTGCTTTGATCAAGACAGGGCCCAAAGTGATCGGACTATTAAATCGATCAATAAATCGCTTTCTTGTTAAGATAAGCCAACACGCGCACCAGTCAGTGGCATTGACCAGGCGACTCATACAGTGCGTTTGTCCAAAATTGAAAGACCAATTTAAAAATGGGTTTCACTCCAAATTTGCAGTGCTGGTGCCATCGGCGATTTGGGCGAATTGAATCGGCGCCTCCAGAACATCACCGAATGTCCACGACCAGTCTCGCCAACATGTGCTCCCGCCTCTTTCCGTTCCCTTTCCGGACAGTGCAATAACGTAAAAAGAGTGAAAACAGCGATGGGTCAGTTTTGGAATTGCGATTGGTTTGTTTAGGTGCTTCACCCATTGTTCGGGATGGCGGGTGAGCCGATGGCTCGTATCGGGCCAACCCCATTCTACTCGGACGGGTTGGCGCAGCCACGGGAAAACGGCCGAAGGGACGGAGAAGCGCCCGGGGCAAGGCAACTTTCGCTGGAATTGTACGACATTTTTACATTTTTTTTCCTTTAATGCTTTAAATGTGTCCTTTGCTGGCCAGGTTCAAGAACCCGTCGGAGGAACATCCGCTAGTGGCCGAGATGAGTGCTTATTGGCTGTATTTCATTGGTTCTGACCTCGCAAATTTGGCGCCAAATCAACGGCTGATAGCAACGGCAACAAAAGGCAAGTGTTTGCACATATAAAAAGCTAAAATAAAGCCTTTGCTGATTGATTACAGAGGCATTAACAATAGGCGGATCTGTCGAACAAACCCTCACTAACTCTGAATACAAAAATTGAAATGAACTTTTAATAATAATTTGGCCATTTATACAATTTTTTAATATAAAATTCTTACTAAGAACCTCTTCACAGGCACTTCTTTCGTTCCGCTGCCATGTTGTGTGCCTGGATTTGCCCACGGCGATTGTGACCCGATTGATGTTTCTAGCACGGACCCGGTCTACAGGTCCGACCGTTTTCTAACCCAAAAATCATATAAAATACAAAAGTCGAAAGAAGGGCTTTGGGTTCTTCACCTTTTAAATAAAAATATATTGGGAATACTTGGGTGGGTAGTTAACTGATGAACCTATTTAACACTTCAGTTCCGTCCGGATCACTTGTATACCGCACGCACGGACATTGCCCGCGCCGCGTGAAAATTGTGCACTTGGACCGCGCGAACAAGGCAACCAGGTGTCCAGCTTTCTGGTAATGCCAATCGATTAATCAATCAATCAATGAGTTTGCTTCTAAAAATGTGATCGTCCCCCTTTCCTCACTCTGACTCTGTCAGGATGCCAGCCCAATCTACGGTTGGTCCAACCAAAATTTCTAATGGCTGCTGATGAGTCTGTTACAGGCTCTTCTCCGGAAGTGTTGGCCAAATTGTTGGCTGTCGGCGACTCGGGCAAACTGCTGAACTCACGTGTTGCCGGCGACCTTGACCTTCTACCATTGGTAAGTAGTACTGCGTATCTGAATTAAAAATTGGTCAAAACTTAAGCAAATTTTCAAAATGACACAAGAAACAAATAATTATTTCAGTTGGGTCGAAACAGAAAAGTGTGAATTTAGCCTAATAAATTATTATCAAAACGCACTGAAATGGCATCTCTTCCGGCAGGATTCGCAAGGCGATAGCTACTGCCATTCGTCGGCTGGAAGCGGCGGCACTCAGCGAAGATGCTTTCTGAGCGGTAGTCCCGACGTGAATGTCCTTCCAGGAATTGGTCTTCTTCACACTGTCTGGAGTCGACAGGTAAAAAAGCTGCGACTGTCCTCGGACAACAAAGTTTTGATCAAAAGCCGATTGATTCTTCTGAAACCTGTGATTATTTCGAATTGAAGTTATAGCACAACCGAGTTGCGGACAAGCTCAGGGTCAGTTAGGCACAACAATTCCTGTTGGACATTGACAGTTTGGGATGGTGATGTTGAAGGAGATGAACAAGCATTGGAACGGGGAACGCGTTTTCGAGGAGGCGCGACGCATTGTGATCGCCCAACTGCAGCACATCACTTACGCCGAGTTCCTGCCGATGGTACTCGGGTTGGACGCATTGCGGTCGGTATTATATAGTCCATAGGGAATATACAGTATAGCATATGCCACCTATATGGGGGTGGTATACCATTTGCATAACCTTCTCCTCATTCAAGCCAATTCCGGCTGGAACTTCAAGCTGCTGGCACCTTCTACAGCGATTATGACATGGAACTGGACAGCGCTGTGCTGAATGAATTCGCCACTCTGGTTATCGTTTGTTACATCTTTTAATCTTAGAATTTTGAAGACACGTTGAAGATCTTCTCACAATTATTCTATATTCAAAATTGTTAAATTTTAGAAAATTTCAGAAACAAAATTCAAAATCTAAAAACTATTAAGAAAAACCGTTCAAAAATACAAGAATTAAAATTTATTTTGGTGAAGAGTATATTTGTTAAAGGAAGCTTTTGTTTCTCTGATGAGTCTTCATTTTTCTATTTTCTCAATAATCAATATGCTTAGGAAATATTGATTTCCATGAATTTAGGTGATGCCCGTGGCATTTTCTTGGCTGGGAACTTCGGGACAATCTGCTGCAAGGCTCTTCAACAATCCGGACAGACTGCACGAGAAGGGTGGTATTGAAGCACTGGTCCGGTGAGTTCATTGGGATTGGGTTCATCTACCTTTGTGACCTATGCTTTTACATTCCGAAGAGAACTGACTAGTCAGGCCGCGGAGCGACCAGCACTGAAGATGAGTGATGCCTTCCGGGGACACTTTTTGCAGACCCGCGAATCCACGGTACCTTAAATTCGGTAACACTTTTGACAGTTCCCTGAAAGGTCGGACTGGACTTGGTGGCCATCGGGCTGAAGCGGGAACGGGAACACGGGTTGCCCACCTACAATGCCATGCGAGAGCTGTGTGGACTGCCAAAGGTGTGATTAAGGAACTGACTTCTTTTGCTGGCCAGCAACTCTCTCTGCCCACAGTTACGCTCATTCACTGAACTGCGTCCCGAACTGGCCAATGCCTCGTTGTCCGATCGGCTTGCGACCCTTTACGAATCGGTGGACGACATTGACCTGCTGGTCGGAGTGTTGGCCGAATCGCCAAGAAAGGGCGCATTTCTGGGTCCGACACTCAGTTGCATTTTCGGCATTCAGTTTCGGCGGGTTGGCTTTACTCTCTATCTGTATCAATAAAATGTCATTGTTCTGTCTAATAAGACCCGACAGTCCGATCGGTATTGGTACGAAAACTACTTTGCGCCTTCGGCCTTCAACCCTGAACAGCTGATGCAAATTCGGAAGACGACACTTTCTCGCGTGGTAAGGCTCTAACAATGTAGAAAACATTGCCTTCAGCAACTGTTCCCAGCTATGTGATGTGACGGACATCCAGCGCATTCAGCCATCCGCCTTCATGCGTCCCGACCCATTCGGGTCAGTCAGACAAAAAATGGGTTTTGGGTTGGACTTTGCTGCTGCGTAATAATTCGACTTCTTCCAAAGGAATTCTCCGTTGGCCTGCGACTCTTCGGTGATCCCAAGCATCAATTTCAGTGCGTGGAAAGACCCGGAAGCCGAGCTCAGACTGCCGATCACTGAACAGACCATTCAGAAGGTGCTTCAGCTGGCCGAACTGAACCTGAAGGAACAACGACGTCGAGAAGCATTGAACATCCGACAAAGTAATTTAAAGATGCTTATGGGATTCCAAAATTCCTAAATGTCCCGGTGGTGATCAGATCAGTTATTGATTGATGTTATGCATTCATTTTCAGATCAAAACACCATTCGGAAGGGCGACCCACTGTATGCTTACTCGAATATGATGAGGGCAAAAAAGGTCAGTCCGGTACGATCAGCAACAACATTCTCCGCTTTTTCTGAAGGAGTCCAAAGTCATTTCCAAAACGTCGGACCTTCTGCTGGAATCGACGCGGATCATTCTCAGAGGGTGAGTCAGCCTTGTTTGCTCATTTTAAATTTTTTCAAGAGGGAAATTGGTCAACGGAGAGCAGCTGCCTTCCCTGGACATTGGTTTATACCTTTCCTTTACAGCCTCCAACAGGCAATTATAATTTCTTCATTCATCTTCAGATGCCCTGCAGCGATTTTTGCCTGACATCGATGTCTCTTCTTTTGTGGCTAACTTCAGCGCCTTTTTGACCGAGGATGGTCGAGCCAGTGTTGAAGAGTAATGTCTCAATAATTGCTAATAAATGACAACAGGGCCGGTAACCAGAAAAAAAAATTTAGGGAGGGACACCAAAAATTTTCGCCTCACCGACACACACTGGTCGAGCTTTTCTCGAGGCGAGCTTTTTTCTTGTCGACCATCTTTTTGGCTCAATAAGCGGTTTTTAACTTTTAATGCTTTTGTAGACAATTACTCAAAAATCATAAATCACGATTTTTTTTTTGGAAAATTGAGCTTTTAGAAGTTTTTGGAAGACCGTCGGCTGCGGTGCCGATAGACGCTTACGGGAGAAATTTTTGATTCTTATTAGACCTTTTTTTATGAAATTGGCCAAATTTTGCCCCTCTTTCAAAGAAAATTTTCAATTTTTCTCCTTCGCCTCCGAAAAGTTTTTAATTTTTCTCATTTCGGGAGTTGCCCGTGCTCCGCCAGCTCCCCCTTGGTTACTGGCCTGAATGGCAATAACATGATTTTTTTGTCGGGGACGAAAATTCAACCAAATTGGATTTTTTTTTCTTCTAACAAGTGACAGGAAATTTCCTATTTTTTTTGTTTTGCTTTTCATGTGTAACTGTTGAATTGTTAAAGAAATGCCTTTCTACTTATTAAATTTCGGTAGTAATTTTCCTACTTTTTCTTATCTTTGGCATTTCCCTCTCAAAAAACCTGCTTCAGCAAATAATTGATCTTTATTCATTTCATTGACCATCTTTAACCACAGATGTCTTCCCCGGATGCTTCCATGCGACCATCTCAGCAGGTTGTGTCTTCTTTTTCCCACTTTCCATGTTCCATATGAGTTGTCACATCCGCTGTTATCACTTTTGCAGATACCGATCCTATTCCGGATGGTGCAACAACCTCAAGAACCCGCACTTTGGCAACGCGTTCACTGCTCTTCGACACCTGTTGCCACCTGCGTACGACGATGGTAATTGCCTAATTTAATTCGAAAATTGGTAAGAAGAACATTTGGGTGGAACAAAACAACCTAAAAAAATTGTTTCACAAAAGACATATTTCGCACATAAAATGCAATCAATTTTTCGGTTCTATTATTCCGCTCCTCCTGGGTCCCTATTCCCGAATCCCAAATACTAGCTGCTTGATGGTCTTTATTTGATTCAGGCTTCGATTCGCCGCGATCTCGCGCCAAAAGTGGTAAGGTTGGCGTTGTGTCTATGTGTTCAGTTATTAGTTCAATGATCACACCGGTTTTGTTTTCCTTTTTCGGACACCCTCTGCCATCAGCCCGCCGGATCTCCAATGCGGTTCATGTTGACAGGGACTACGCCCATCCCAAGTTCACTCATATGGTATGTCAGTCGAAATAGAATTACTTCAAATAGTTATGATAAAATTGAGACTAAACTCAAAACCGGATACAAAGTGATTTTTCTCAAGAGAGGATATGTGATGTAACAATAAAGGGGTGCTTAATTTATTTACCCATCATCCATCATTTTTTGTATAATCACTGGGAGAATGAGATTAAAACGTATTCATTTTTAATTTTCTTATCTCCTTATCTTTTTTTATTTTTTTTATCTTTATCTCTGCATGTCCATGTGCCTTTTTTCTTTTTGAATATCGCATATACCAATTGAGGTGCGAGGTTCTTACTTCTTACCTATTTCTTTGGAAACATAATCGTAACAAGCAAGACAGTAGCAATTACCACCAGTACAAATCAATTTTAGGTGATGCAGTTTGGTCAGCTCCTGGACCATGAGTTGGTGAGCCAAACTTTTTAATTAATTAAATTGGAATATTTTATGGACAATTATGGAAGAAATAATTAATTAACCTGTAATTTTATTGGTCATATTATAAAAGTTACAATTAAAAATTACCTTTGTCCCAATTTTTAGACCCATTCTCCCATCCATCGGGGCCCCAATGATGAGATCCTAAACTGTACTCCGTGCGACTCTCCACAGACTATCTCCGTCCACTGCATGCCTATTCGTGTGGAGGAGGGTGACCCCGTGAGTCTAGCCATGGATGTGTATGGGTGGTTAGCCTGTGCTGAAAATTTTGTTTTTTTTTAACATCAAAATTGGTATTTTTCATGCGATAACGAGGACATTTTCGTCTAAAAAGACCAAAAATTGTCCCAAAAATTTCCCTAACATGTGTTTCAAGTTTCAATTTTTATGTTTTCATGATTTGGGTACATAGATGTAATAGTAGGTAAGTCGACCAAATTTTTTACGACGTTCAAGAGGAGTTGGTCGGCGATTTCGGCGAAAATTAATGATAATTTTAGAAAAAGTCCAATTTTTTTGAAAAATTTTAAATTTTTACGACCAAGATTTAAAAATTATCAAAAATTACGACGTTCAAGGGGTGGGTCGACCCACCCTTATTACATCTATGTTTGGGTAGCTTTCAACGGGCCAGCACATCCCTTGCTTTAGGCCTAATTTTCCCTAATTTTTAGCACTTTCCCACCCATTTGGCGGATGGGAAGCCCCGATGTCTGCCCTTTGCGCGCTCTCTGCTCGGCCAACTCACTTTGGGCTATCGCAACCAAATGAACCAAATTACCGCGTTCATCGATGCCTCCGTCGTCTACGGCTCAACCCAATGCGAGGCCAACCAGTCAGTGGGGGCGGGCATTCGAACAATTTGAATTCGAAGGGTCGAAATTCTGACAATTTAGGCTGAGGGTGTTCCGCAAGGGACTGTTGAACTTCACGGACATGGGCAGCTGGAACCCGATGGCATTGCCCCAGGGCAATCAGGAAAGGGACTGCCGGTGAGGTTCAACGTGAATAAATGAAAATTTTACAGTCTCATACCACACACTGTATGCAGTGTAATGTATGATATACACTACAGTATAGTATAGTGATTACTGTACTGATTGAGCAAAAGCGCCAAAATCTTCATTCAAATTCCGATATTGTTTACAGGTCAATGCCCCGTTTCCCTTGTTTTGTGGCTGGCGATGAGCGGAATAGCCATCAAGTAAATTAATTCCTATAAAAAAGAATGTCTGATAAAAGTATAACGCCAATGCCTTCGGATAAAGCCGGGTCTGACTGCAATACATACCATCTTTCTGCGGGAGCACAACCGGATTGCGCAGACTCTTGGAAAGATCAATCCCCATTGGCGTGAGCTTATTTTTTTATGATATATGACATCATTTGTTTATGTGTATTGAATTTGTAGCTGACGAACGCATATACCAGGTCTGATTTCTGTTTACAGAACTGATATTTTGCCGACCAAAGTCATCCCATTTTTAATTGAGGAGTCGAGGCGTATTCTGGCTGCTCAAGAACAACACATCGTGTTCAACGAGTTTCTGCCAAAGGTGCAATGAACGATCAACTCTAACTCTTCCTGAAATGTGTGCATATTCAAGGTGATCGGAATGGATCTGTTGCATGAGTACGACCTGGTGAGCTCGCGGACCATTCCATGTCCATGTTCCAATAATATTCACAAAAAAAAGGTTCCACTCCGTTCTGGCTACTACACGGGATACGATGAGAACTGTGATCCGGTTGGGGCCCATCATCAGTTTTCCGACCATTCCGGTCACTGTTCCCCATTGAAGGCAATCTCTCATCCGTTCGCTACCGCCGCTTTCCGCTTTGGGCACACGCTGATCCGTCGGATGTTCCCGCGAATGGACGCGGACTATCGCAAAATGAGCGAACCGGTGGATTTGGCTAGACACTTCGGGTTTGTGGAGCCGTTGTACAACCGAACAGCGGGCGGTGAGCACCTTTCCCAGGTCATCGAACTGATCGTTCAATCCCCAAAGGCCTTGACTCAATGTTGCTGGGTTTGCTCGGCACTTCGGCGATGGCCTTCGATCGGCACATCACAGTTCGCAGTTTAATTCAAATTATTTATTAATTAATAAATGCAATAATTACAATAAAATTGGCTTGAATTTGATCACAGTCGGCGGTTCGGGACATGTTGTTTGCGCGAAGGGATGAGCCCACGTCCGGCATGGACTTGATTGCCATCAACATCCTCCGTAATAGGAAGAAGCCCATCTTATTCAGAACACACACTTTGTCTTTGTCCGTTGAATAATAAAGGTGCGCGAGATCACGGCGTGCAACCGTACAACGAGATCAGACCTCTGTGCGGACTGTCCAAGGCAGAGTCATTTGAGCACCTTTCGGATGTGATGGACCCAACTGCGATCGCTGCTCTTCAGTCAGTGTATGAGTCGGTCAGTTCCGGGGCGAAAACAAACAAAAAGATCAACGAGCCTTTTTTGTTTTTCGGTCCATGACATCGATCTGTTCACCGGACTTGTTTCGGAACGTCCACGGAAGGGCGCATTGGTATGAAAATTATTATTATTATTTTTTTTGTGATGGATTTTTTGTCTGATCAGCTTGGCCATACGATGTCCTGTCTGTTGGCGGAACAGTTCCGACGTCTGAAGAAGTGTGACAGGTAGTGTGGTCATATTCCAAACTGTATTTGTCCTTTGACCAATACACAACGCACAGATTCTATTACGAAAATGACAATTTGGCCGCCCGTTTCACACCTGCCCAACTGCAGCAGCTGCGCAAGAGCAGACTGGCCAAGATACTCTGCGAGAACTCGGCTTTTCTGCAGAGGATCCAGCCCAACGTGTTCGACATGCCCGACGAGCTGATGTGTGTCTGTCCGATTCTGCCACATTTGGCAGTTTGACATCCCAATTCAGGAACATGCAAGTGAAATGTGCCGATTTGGAGGGGCCAAATCTGGAGCTGTGGCGCGAGACGCCCTTTTGCGAGATCAACTCGCTGATCATCCAGACGGGCGAGTCACGGCATGTCACGCCCTGCGTAACATGCACTTGCACCGCGGAAGGGGTAAGCAATTTTATCGAATTTCTTGTTGGTTATGAGCCATACCCATTGTGTATAAGTGCAAAATCGTTTTTCTTTAAGGCTGAATGTCAACCGATCAAAGTGGGCAGCTGCGCTAAGCTATTGCAGAAATATGAACGGAAGGCAGTAGAAGAGGTACTTTTTAGGGCTTGTGAAGACTTAAGGACAAATCAAAATGCAGCAAAAACAAACTCGAATTCGATGGAACTAAAGGGAAAACAAAAATTGACAGTTTTTTTCAGTTACGGCTACCGCTATAATTGTTCGAAATTTGCCACTAACAAATCAAAAATTAGTGCCGGGAATCACTAATAATCCAATTAAAGTTACTAAATTGGTTAGCGAATGGGTTCTTCCAGGACACAGCCTGTTTGATCCAATGTGCGGATGAACTGGGGCGTTCGGCAAAAGACGAATTTTAAGTACTCTAATGTCTGCACAAGAGCACAACGGTGGAGATGTTATGTGACTGGGATGGATGATGCTATAAATTATTTACTTCTTTTTTTTCTCAATTTTATTGTTTGCACATACATTTCATAAACACTTTGTTGTAAATATGCAAATTATTAAATGTTTATTGTAAAAAAAAGATTAAATGGCTTAATAATAGATAAGCAGCAGACTTAACGAAAGAAATAAAAATGTTAAGTCACGCCATAAAAGTGACAAAATCATGTTTGACACTCATTTATGTGCATTTGCATAACAGAGTAACCAAAATTATCCTTTAAGAATAAGCTTTGTATTCCATAAAAAGACTTTACAGACCAATGAATGATCGGACTTTAAGCCCGCAATTCCATGTTCCATATTCGTCGCTTTTACTTTCTTTCCTCGGCCTTCACCAGAATGATTGTCGAATTTGCTGAGTCTTTGCCATACCTAATGGAAGAAGCAAATGTCGACTTTCTTTTTTGAGAATCCAATCAAAAGGACCTGTTTTTGATCCAACAACGTAGCGAAAGGGATGCTACGGACGGACTGATTGATCCGGAGTCGATCAGCAGGTCGCCACTGGGCAACTCCTTCATTCATTGCGATCATTTTAAACAAACTTTCGGAACTGACCATGGACGCGGGTGCGTACTCCGAGACGGGACTCGGTCTGTCCATCTCCACTCCGTCCACGGCCACCACCTCCCAACTGTGCTGCTGCTGTGTGTTCCCTTCCTCAGGCGCTGCTTTGCATGCCATGTGCACCAGACGACCGGCCAACTCGACACGGGACGACGTGACCATCGAAATCACCGGCGGAGCACCGCCTTTGTCCGACAGTGGCCACTTGAAGATGCCGCCAACGCTGTGCACCAGTGCCGACCGCATTGCTCTTCCTGCACCGTTGCGGTTGGTTCTTCTCCCATGCCCCCATTCCAACTCCCAATCCCAATCCAATTAGGTACCTTCCCTTCTGCGACCTCCGCCCTTGTTCACCAACATCAGCGGCTCACTTTCGATTTGTTCCGTCCCATCGCCCGAGTCGCATCCCACGAGTCGAGCACGGCACTGGAACTCCAGCCGAGCATTGGCATTGCCTGCTACCATCCATCGGTCAACACACAGTCGATGAGTAACCTGAGAAAGAGGCTGTTGGGTGAATGTGCTTGTTGAACACATTGTGAGGTCACCTCGCCCAAGCCGAGCTGAGTCCCACTTCCACCACCCGCAACAAGCAAAGATTCCAATTCAGAGTCATCCGAGGCGGAAGAAGAGCGGATCAGCTTCCCATTGAGCAACCATTCCAACGATGTTCGCTGTAATTGTTCTTTTTCAGATCCACTCATTAAATCCAATAAATGGTTGAGCATCAATTTTTTAAGCCCCGCGAAAGTTAAAGTTCTTCTGATTTAATACCCATAAATTGAAGTTTTGATTGATGTAAAACTCAAAATTTGGCTCAACACTGCTTCATACCTCAACAGGCGCGCTGATCAGATCGCAGCGGAGCAGCCGATTACATCCGCCCACCACACCGTCTTCGAGACGAATGCCGGAGGCATCGGCGAATTGGAGCACTTGGCCATCGATCAGCTTCGGGCAATTGGTGGTCAACAGTCTTGTTGTGAATGTGAACGGGGCGAAGAGGGGGAGGAGGAGAAGCATCGGAGAGCGAAAGTGCATTGTGGTTGTAGTCAGCCGGCTGCTGATGTGTGGTGGGTGATGTCTGATGTGTCCTGTCCTTTGCCAATGTGGTCGCTTTTGATGAGTGGGTGGTGGGAGGGGGAGCTGGTGGAAAGGACAAAGCTATAATAGCTAGCAGCTAACGGGGAGTGAAGAGGCGATTAAAACAGAGGGATTAGCAAGCAACAGCGCGAATGGTATGGGCGGAAGCCCTAAAACGGTCGAAAGTGGCTATCTGTGCATTCCGTTCATTCCTGTTCCGTTCCGGAAGCACAAAAGCAGTTGTCAAGGGGAAGGGAAGTGCGCGGCGGGTAAGCGCGTCAACGGAAGCGGAATGGACGGCAAAGTGAGATTTGAAACGGAAACAGACACATTGTGTCTGTGGAAAACCGAGGAGCCGAGCACCGTGTTCGATGAAGAGTGGCTTTTGCTATTTGAGTAATTTGATTGGGGGGAGGGGGAGGGAGGGGAGTGGCACCGCCACCAACAACCAAAGAGGTTAATGCAATCTGACACCGGAAGGCCAAGAAACATCGCGGGATGGGTGGTGGGCAGTAGGAGTACATCGGGGCAAACCGTCGAAAACAATTAGACGCAAAAATAGAAAGGAGGAGCGAATAAATGAATGAATGACATTATGCATGCAATGCACCCGCCCAACGACAGTGGAGGGCGTTCGCACCACAGCTCAGCTATTCGTCGAAAAGTTTTTTTTATTGCAAAAGCGAATTGGTAAACAGAAGAATTTGGCTTGCCTGGGGTTGGGTTGGAGTTGGAGGTCTCTCTGAATGATGTGTGCCGGAAAGGCAGACGACCAACTGAAAGCAAGTAATAACCGAGCACCAGTCCTATAATGTAGATTGGGCGATATTTCCATTTGGATTCTCTGATGAGGAATAATCTCTTAATTAGCGCAAGAAGAGTTAAGGGATTTCGATAGAAAAGGACGAGTAACAGAGAAACAAAACTGCTTTTACCAGCAGATCAACAAGATTGAACGAAGGGCGGCAGATGGTGCTGTAATGGTTATTAGTACGCGTAATGGTTTTCTAACTCAACACTCAAAACGGTTTGATTCCGTTATTGCCAGATTGACACCGCCTAATAGAAGAAGTGATGTATATGGGTAAAAGGGATGAGCATGGATTTGTCATCCGACTAGAGACTGCGACGGCAAAGGATCTCAATTGTTTTTAAACTTCCAAATGGCAAATTTTGGATGAGAAAAAAATCGCAAAATTTGCGAGCAAAGTGCCCTTTCACATTCATCATTTATGACTAATTTGTAAGATGACGTTTCGGTCAACTGGACATCGGAAAATTAAAACTCAAAGATTAAAACTTTGAAAAGCGCCGCAACAACAATTGTGAACAATAGAAACAGCAAAGCTTCTGGCAATGAACGAGACCTTTCTCTTTTGCTGCACATACTTAACTCAACCTTGCCAGTACAGAATAGAATGGCCGACTTCCCATGCAGGAATTGAACAATCTTCAGACAAATGCGAGTAAAATTGAGAAAGTTGATCATCTTATGCAAATGTGTAATTATTTTTATAAGTTTTAATGGCTGTACTATAGCGTACCCCCCTCTCCAAAACATCTTTAATCACTTCGGAGCGCCAAACCAACCACTTTTTTGGACATTACAGGGCCCGTGGAGGTGCGGAAAAATAATTTTTTTGAAAATTATAATTAAAAATTTTTCTCTACTCTCTTGAGGCCTCGGGACTTAGAAAAATTTTCAATTTTTTAAAAGTTGCATTTTTTGGGCT
>JAEHOM010000176.1:0-15127 GCA_016433075.1 Hoplolaimus columbus | reverse complement strand
CCAATAGCCATTTTTTATTCCCGAAGCCATTTTGCTGTGGTATAGCTCAACTCAAATAATATACACACAAATTTCTTATTTATGCATAAAAATTTACCCAAATTTTGAAATTGCTTTAGTGGATAAAAGTCCAAATTAAAAACACTTTGATTCCATTGTGGTTTGGGAAATTTGTGCAGAAATTTTCCGGCGGCGCTTATCGGCGCCGCACTCACTCCTTAAAAATTTGCAAAAATAGGAAATTCCGAAAAATTGCCCATAAATTGCTCTTTCTCATCATCAAAAATGCATTTTTCGGGAGAAAAAAAAACCTATTTAGGCAAAAATGCCAAGTCAAACATATAAATTGTAAATTCTTTTCGCATTTTTTCGTATAAAAAATGGCAATTTTTCTTAAGAGATTTGACTAAAATTCGTCAAAATTTCCCCGGCGGCGCCTATCGGCACCGCCGGCACCCCAAAAATGCCCAAAACTCTTTTTTAAACTGTAGTTTAAAACTTTAGTTTGAAAGTTTTAAACCAAGAACGCCAAAAATTACCTTTTTTTGAGTGGGAAAATGCCTTTTTTTGGCCATAGAATGTTAATTTGCGCAAAAATTTTCGCCGCACCGAAGGCGCGGCGAAAAATTTTTTAAGGTATGGTACTGCTCAGCATGGGTGCCCCCTCCATCCCTAAATCCTGGCTACGTCCCTGGTAGGTCGGCGGATTTTTTCCGGCCAAGATTCAAAATTTTTTCAAAATTTCCGACGTTCATGGGTTTTTTCAAAATTTTCATTTTTTCCGGCCAAGATATCAAAATTTTCAAAATTTCCGACGTTCAAGGGTTGGGTCGACTCACCCTTATTTCATCTATTGTCCAGCCTTAATGCAAGTCCATATCATTATTACAGGAGGTACATATTTGGATGATAAATATTGAAAATATTCTAGACGGATGTTGCCGACATTCCACTTCCCTCTGAAACTGCACCAACCAACAATATTGAGTGCAAGAACGAGGAAAAGAAGAACGCAGCCGTAAAGAAGCCAGTCAGATACGGGATTCGAGAATGGGACCGAGGCAAGGACGGCTACATGCGTTGGATAGAGGCGCAAAGGGCCGAGCGTGAAAATGAGTTCGCGCCACCGTCATTCTACTTTGATGACGGAAAAACACAAGCGAAACGAAAGAAATTTTGAACTGATTGGACGACATTAAGCTAATAATACTGAAAAAAATTGATGGAAAATTTATTTTTCCGATTTGTTTGGATCTTTTAGCATTTATTCAGAGGTCTATACGTGGGCAAGGTACTTTCCCAGTCTTTAAGCTCTTTTTCAGAAATTTTCGGAAAAATTAGCTTCGCCATATTGTGTGTCGAAAAACAGTTTATACAGTACACTTGATACGTGTGTTATATAAATCTGTGACCTCTCCCCTTCTCTCTCATCTGCGACTCACCTTTTTGCCCGTGTTCCAACTTCTAACCCGAGACCCCTTCCCTCATCCTCACTCACCCTTATTCAGCTGAACCTTCGCACCCAGTCCACTAGTAATCTACGATCGACGTACAGCAAAAATCTGGCAATACTGTCCAGTCCCTTTTGCCTACAATACTAGTTGAGACTAAATATGCTCTTCCTCGCCAACAAACAGGTGCAAACCTATTCTTGGAATTTCAATATTTTTTATGAATGTCTTCCATGAAGTCTAATAGTCTTTCGTGTATTAATTATATATTTTATTATCCTAATACTATATTGGGAGATAATCATCCCTTATTTCTATTATTCTAGCTTATGAATGAGAGAAAGTTTTCAGTGAATGCCACTTTTGTTTTGACTTTATCTCGTATCTTCACACATACATACATTAAAAAAAAACTATTTAGGTATGCATGTATAAAAAGTTGAACATTTTGTTTAGCAAGTTAGCACTTTTAAATATCTACTAGGAGTAATGAGTTAAATTACAATTTATAAACAGAAAAGATGAATGGGATAAAGAAGCTTAGGCTTTCGGCACATTCAATCGGAGAAGAAAAACGGCGGCGGAGGAGGAAAAGAAAGAAGATAAAGCGGAACGCCGGTGAAGTATTAGTCCATAAGGAGAAGACAAGAGAAGAAAGCGAGGAAGAAAATGAAGAGGAGGACGCTGGCGGAGACGACAAGTCCTTCGCTGAACAACTGGCCGATCTGGCCCACACTGATCCAGCTCTGTACGAGTTTCTGAAGCGCGAGGAAGCGGATCTGCTGGAGACGGATGAGGACTTGGATGATGAGATGGAGATCGAGGAAGAGAGTGGTGAAGATCTCTTGATGAATGATGGCGAGTCGACAGGTGAGCTTTTAAAGTGAACATTTTTATTGTAGGTATAGGGTCTTCAAAAAATTCCGTAGAGGTAATTGTTAATTTTTGATTATGTCAAATATTCCATAACTCACAAGAATATGATTTGTTTTCTGTCTGATTAATTGAGTTTCAAAAAATGTAAGTTTTGGTTGCTTTTTAACAAAAAATCCTTTGACTTTATCAGTTTCCATATCTTGTCATTTCAGGTTTTGGAACTTCTAGCGCAGATGAACAAATGGAAGAAAGCGATGAAAAAGAGCGAGGGGAATTTCTGTCTAGCGGGAAGCATCTTCGTGTCCAGTTGCGCACAGATCCCGAAAGTGGCCGAACACTTATCGACCGCCAGCTTCTTCATTACCTGGAAACTGTTCTGCAGGTTGCTTGTCCAAAAATAGGGAGGGAGTGGGGAGATTTGCAAACATTTACAAAAAACATTTCAGTACAGTAGTCATTCAGTACACTTGTACTTTTCAGTACATTTTTTCAGAAAAAAGTAAGATGTTTGCTGTTTGGCACACGCTTGCACCATTATTCATTCGCAAAAACTAAAGGCTGTTTAATTGCTTGAATATTTATAGAGTTTGAACGATTCAATTCCTTCCGATAAATTTGTTATAGGTTTTATGAAAAATTTTTCATTTTAGTATCCGATCCATCATCGTAGGGCACTGAACCGTGCGGTTGATGTGGCCATTAAAGCGTTTGTGGCCTGTGTGGCCCGAGTTGGTAGCGCTTACGGCCATCTCGACAAGCCCGAGTTCATAGTCCAGCAGGAAGCAGGTCGGTCCTTTTGTGTTTTCATTTGTTTTATAAAAATGTTTATAAATTTTGAAATTTCAAATCATTCCCTTTTTATTCAGTGTTTGACGGCGTGCTCAGATTGTGCTTTCAATGCATGGCCCGCTGTCTTTACCTTTTGCTCAACCCAATTGACCATCAGAAAAAGGGCTGTGAGCCTAATAAAAAGGTTTTTATTTCATATTCACGAATTTTATTAAAGATCAGAAATTAGTTGCACATTCAGTTGCCCTTTTTCCTGTTTTATAAATTTAAGGGAAAAAATCTTATTTGCCTTTTTACCGATCTATAATTGTTCTTTAAACAGACATTGTCCGTTAAAATGAATCGCAAAAGGGGTCCGAAAAGGGCAGCAACGACGCATTTTAAGCATTGGCATAAATACGGCGCAACTGCGAAAATGTACTTGTCTGCCATGCATATCGTAAGCTTTGCATAACAGTGTGTACTATAAAATCTCGTCCTTTACAGTTCCTAGTCGAGATCCAGTCAAACCAAGTGCTTCTTTCGGTTCTTCGCGCGGTCACTGACCTTGTTGACCTGTACCTCCACTTCCCAAAACTATGCAAAGTGCTCATTAAGGTGCGCATTTTTCTCTCACTTCTCATTTCTCTCCCTTACTGTCTTCAGACTTTGGTCCAATTTTGGAGTCGCAAAACGGAAGAAGTCCGTTGCATTTCTTTTGTTGCACTGTGCAAAATGGCCAGATTGGATCCTGATCAGTTCTTTCCCGCTATCTACAAGGCATTTTTGATTTACTGTTATATTTTGAGCAAGATTTTATAGAGCGAGCGGGTTTTTGAAGACGTACATAAGTGATTGTTATTCCCAGCTTTCTTCGAAAAACTTGCCTACTGGGTTATATTCGGATTCTATATCTTTAAACAATAATTAAGCGAAATTTTCGAATTTTTTAATGATTCATAAAAAAGCTGTCCTATGTCGCATCTTGCATGTAAAATACCTTCTCCTTTGCACTTAACACACCTTCAGAACTGTTACACGTCGTATATTGCGAATTGCAAAGTGGTCGACGAGCAGTCGCTGCCCTTCATCAAGTGTGATTATAGTGTTAACAAAAATCAAAAATCCGTTCAGATTCATGCAGGCCGCCTTCGCAGAACTGAGCTTCCTCCACCCCGCCATCGCTTATCAATATGTCTTTGTGTATATTCGCCAATTTGCCATCCATTTACGTAATGCAATGATTGCAAAACGTAAAGTGAGTTAATTGAAGAAAACAACTTAGGGAAAGGCAGGCATGCTTAGATCTTGGATGCCTTAGAAGCTCAAAATTTTTTCAATTAAATATGTTTGTCTTAAGAATTAGATTGATTTATGAGCGAATGAAAATTACTTTTTTTTATTTTTTATACAGCATAAATAGCATTTTTTTATTTTTACTCTTGCTTCTTGATCGAGATAGCGCAAGAGTTTTGTCGAAATATTTTTGAAGAAAACAACCCTAAATAGTGCAGAAAATTTTTGAACTTATTACCGCATCTAAATGATTGCTGACCCTTTGTTAACTTGTAAGCCTAAAAGCCTTTGTTATTGTAAGTCTGACAAAATTATTTTAATTATTTTGATAATTCTCCAATAGGATCTGATCCAGACTGTGTACAATTGGCAGTTCGTCAAAGGTCTTGAATTGTGGGTGCTGGTGATTGGTGAAGGCACAAAACGATTCTGTTCCGATGCTCCAATCTCATCATCGAACAACGCAAGTTGGATCCGGGAATTGATTCATCCCCTGGTGGAAGTGATCAATGCCTTATGGAGGTTTTAGCTTTTTGCTTGGCAAAATCAGAACATTTCCCGAAATTTGAGGCTTTTCCCCACTGGCAAATTTCTCCCGCTTCGCATACACGCCGTTCGAATGCTTCTTACATTGCAACACAATTGCAATGTGTTCATTCCAACACTTGCTTCCGCTGTTGAGGTAGGCACTTGGGTTTATTCCTTCGGAACAAAATCAGGTAGTATATGGCTTGCGAAAACACTCGCATGTTATTTTGTAAGGGGACAGTTGGACTATTTGGTATCATCGCTGCTTGATACATTTAAGATGTTTTTATGAGTTTTTTACATTTACTTTTCGGGATTCAAATTAACTAACCTATAAACAAGCATCAGCATCTTCCTCAAAACAAGCGCTTTCAGCTTCTGGATGAGCTTGTCCAAATTGATGCAAAAAGGCCCACTGCTGGGAAGGGAAGCACTCGCGAGCCAAACATTGAACGGATGCTCCGTCTGTCTCGGGAACAGCTTGATGACGCAGGTGTTCGTCTCCATTTGGCCCAACAACTCCACGCATTGATCAGCGACAGTGCTGACCTATTGATCCGACGGGAACGAGCGGCTTCGTCTATTATTGTGCCCATCAATCTCAAACTCAGGGTTCGAATTTCATTTTCGACTGCTTTCGGACATTTTCATTTGAATGATCGTTAACAGCATTTCCTGAAGACATGCGCAAATCGAGAGCATGTTCGCCTGTTCAACCAGCTGAAGGGCATTCTGAAGTGTGGTGAAAAAGAATAAAAGGAATGCGATGATTGAGGCTCCGGTTGATTTTGGCGTATATATTCTTTTTTTGTTGTGTCTATTGCTCAAGAAATAATTAGCTAAATAAAGAATTCAGCAAACAATAAAGGTGGTCAGTGCATAATATTCGGTGGATTTGATCCAACATATCTCTTTTTATTATTATTTCTCATTGCTGTTGACTATTTGTTTATATTTATTATCGTCATTGATTATCAAACATTGATGCTCACTCATCAGAGTAATTTGAACAATAATGAGGAAGGGCATCGATGGTGACGGTAGGAACGGCATGACTTTGTGTCTCTGGAAATGACTTCTATACTTATAGAGAAGCTGCTACAATTGTCGAACACCATTATTGGACAGCGGTAGAAGCCAAAATTACATAAATTGTTTTTAACTCCACTTCAGCCCGGCCTAAATTGATATTGAAGTAGATTATGAAGTGAACTGTAGTAGTACTACAGTTCACTTCATAATCTACAGTAGTAGATCCTTGGGGTATTTAGCTACATTCTGAATCGAATAATCATGTCCTGTCAAGAATATAAGGTCTTAACGAAATTAAAAAAACAAGGAAAGGACAGAAAGCTTCATTTTTATTTTAATGCAATTCAACAGTGATTAATCAGCTATGTTTTCTTATCTATCTTCAATTTTAGGATTTTAGCAAGATAAGAATGGTCTTCACAGCAATTTGGGTTGCGGGTTCAATCAATACGCAATCAAATAGCGCAATTCGTAAAACTTCAATTCATTCTAGAAATATTTCATCTCTAACAAAAACACTTGCAAATTTTTTTAATATTTTTCAAAGCTACACGAATTACTTTGTCTTTCGCATAATTTGCAAGAAGATTTCTCTTAAGAAAATACAGGGACATAATTTTCAAACAAATTTACAGACTTTCAGAGCTTTTCCCTTATTTTTATTGCGATTTTTAAAATCTTCCCCTTGATTTACATAAAAAAGGCTTCAGATAATATCTACCGATGATGTTATCAGCTCCACCGACTTTCTTCATCTCGGACCGTCGGATGCTTGAGCACAGGTGTGAGTGGGATCCGGATCACATTGAGAAGCCGGAGCGGTTGAGTTCCATTCTCGACTTGCTTGAGGTACACTTTTTGCCCGTTCGGATGAGTGCGAATCAAAATTTTGCCCTTATAACATACAGTCCGATGGGTTGTTATCCCAATGCACGCAGTTGGAGCCAGCGAACTGCTCCCAGGAAGATCTACTGCGGGTTCACAGTCCGGAACACATTGAGCGCATCAGAGCTACCTCGACACTGCACGACTTTGTAATAACTCATTCTGACATCTAAATTTATTCGGAATTTTTTTTTCTTTTTGAAGAATTTGCTCGTAACGAGTAAAAAATTTTTTGTTCGGTTGTTTAGTTATGTGCATAAACTTTACCTTTACTGGAAGGAGGCATTGGAGCAGTTCAGCGCTGAGCATGAGGACATCTACGTGAACAGCAGAAGCTGGGAGTGTTCGCTGCTCAGTGCAGGTTGTGCACTGAAGGTCATGGAGGCTGTGCTGAAAGCGACCAAAGCAGCAGAGAACCAGCAAGGAATGGGTGTGTCTTTTTATGGGTTCTTGCCAACAAAAAGACATGATCCGAGAAAGCTTGAAAAAACACATCTGGGCTCAAACTTATCTCAGCCTAGCTCGTTTTATACAAATTTCTCTCAAACTAAAAAAGAAATTCCCTGGCTTCCAATGCAATATAACATATGACAAAGATCTGCAGCGGCGAATGCTTTTGCGGCGATCCGCCCTCCGGGTCATCATGCCTCTCGGGACACACCCTGTGGTTTCTGTCTGTTCAACAATGTGGCCCTTTGTGCCAAGAAGGCTCGACAGCAGTTCGGGGTGGAGAGAGTGCTGATCGTTGACTGGGACATCCACGCTGGACAAGGCACCCAATACTGTGTGGCTGATGATCACGAAGGCATTGTGCTGATTTCTGCGCATCGCTTCGAGCATGGCCTCTTTTGGCCCGAGCTGGCCGAATGTGCGGTGGTCCATCAATGTGAGTCGTCTTTTCAAATCCGACGATGACCCTTTCTGTCCCTTCAACTTTTTCAAAAGCTTTTCCTGTTGCATCCCTGCACAGATCCGAACACAATCAATGTGCCATTGAACACGGTTGGCCTCGGGGATGCGGAGTATGCCGCAATGATGCACTTCCTCGTCCTTCCCCTTATCTACCAGTGGCGGCCCGGACTCATCCTTGTCTCCTGCGGCTTTGATGCCGCTCTCGGGGATCCTCAGGGCGAGATGGAGGTGTCCCCTGCCGGATTCAGCTACATGACCGGTCTGCTGGCACAACTCGGCATCCCGTTGTGTCTGCTTCTCGAGGGTGGCTACTTCATTCCGAGTCTGGCCCAAGGCGTCTTGTACTGTGTGCGTGCACTTCTTAACAGGGTACTCGAGCGTCAATCAATGTTTGATGAATACCAGATTTACTACACAGACTATGATTTTTTCAGGTTTTCAGGCTCTTGCCAGGAGTGCTTATATTAGGTGCAGGGGAAAGAAAAGAATTTTCCTTTGTTCGAAAAAACTCGCAAAAAAACACTCATTTAAATTACTGTTTTACCATAATTCCATAATTTTAATAAAAATCATTTGTGTGTATTACAGTCTGTTAAAAAATTGTAAATGTAGAAGACGATAGTTTTAGTTTCATATTCCTTACTAGCCTATTTTTTCATAAAATGCAAATTTTTGCTCGTTCAGGCTCCCCCTCTGCAAAACTTCTGCCGGGTGCCACCGTCGCCAGAGTTCCTCAATACCATTTTCGCCAACCAGCTAGTGCACTCCACGCGATGGCCTCTATTTGCCCGATGGATTTGTTTACTGAATGCGCTTCGAGCGAAGAGAGCGGATTTGAAACTGATCGAAGTGAGAATCAATCAATAATGATCGATCGAGATGACCTTTGATCCCGAACTTCAGACACCGCAAAGAGAGTACATTGGACAACGACACGTGAGGAAGCCGAATCCCACGCGAGGTGAGTACCCGCCTCGGAGTGCTGAAGTTGAACGCGAGTTTGAACAACAATTGAACCTGCTTTTGGAGAAGTACAAAACAGCAGCTCAGGAAAAGGTGTAAAATAGTGTTTAGATTGGATTTATTTGTCAGATAATAAACTTTAGGAAACATGAAACATCCCAAATATATATTTGAACCAGTTTTGCTAAAGGTTATTTGTTCCATTTATTAGATAATGATAAATGGAAAATTGTAATTGAAAGAATTTTTGGGGGTAACAAATTCTAGAATGGGGTGAAGGCTATATTGGAGCGTTTTAATTTTTAAATCATTTGATCCAACCCCTTTCCACTTTTTTAAATCCGCTCATAAAATACACTGCTACATTGAATTATCAAGCGAGACTCGTTCGAACTTGCGATTGTGATGCGGCCTAATCCAGAGGGTGAGCTGCTGATGCTAAAGGCACATGGATCAGCATCCGGCGATCTGTTCCCCCTTGGCGGTCACCAGCATTTACTGCTTCTCTATTTTTTCGTATGATTCATTCTTTCAAAGGCACAAATAGCCTTGACATGCTTAAGGTACTTCTTCCAATGTCCTTCCAATCAGTTGAGCTTCGCCTAGCGGACGGCGGACCATCGCTACCTTTGAGCAATTTCGAGCTGAACAAACTACTTGGTCAAGTGGAGGAGAGTTGGGCGGAAGGGAACTTGGACCCGGAATTGGCCGTGCTAGAGCTGTTCTTATCGAAATTTCACCACTTCCTTAGCCCTTATCTGCTCTTTTGATGGTTTTGATCTCACCCAAAGCAGAAACTGTTACAAAAACTTATTTCTAATTTAATCAAACATTTAGTTTTTGATAAGAAAAAAGCAAAAGGAAAATGCCTAAATTTAGGAAACATCGGTGGAACAAGATAAACATCCTTTTGTTTGCACACGCTTTCTTCGTTTTGGATTTTTCACTGTTTAGGGCCTTTGACACTTAAGTTTGGTGAGGATGTCTTCCCCGTAAGGGCATGGAGGTTTGGAGATCAAAATCAAAATTGGGAAGGCCGAAAATTTCGATTTTAGGAATCAAGATAGCAATTTTTAAGAAGTTCCTTATTTATAAGAAGTTCTTATCAATTTAATAAACCGAAAACACAGAAAATTTTTGACTAAAGGCATTTCCTGAAATGCCCATGGAGGTCATTTTCAAGTCCACTTCTTATAATGTAAAACTTCGTAAATACAGCATGACAAATTCAAAAAAAAAAAAAAATTAAAATGCTTTTATCAAGATTCAACAAGTCTTTTTTGGATAGATTCCTGTAAACGTCGATTGATCAGCGGAATATGCTCGAATGCATTGGACAATGATAAACAAGTTGATTGTGAGAAAGATCAGTGAGGCAGCCCAAACCCAAGCCAAAGTGTCCCATCCACGAAATTCCAGCAAGTAGGCGGGCAAAAGCCACTGGGCCTGACCAACTAACCATAAAACCAATAAGGCAACAGCCCTTCTCCAGTGAAACTGTGCAGAAAAATATATATTTTCCCAATAAAAAACCAACCCGTAATCGGGTGATGAGCAAGGGAAGAAAGCACAAGTACCAAACAAAGTATTGGGAAGTGCACACTTTGTTGAGGGAAACGAACGCAAAAGTAGTGAGAAACCAACAGAATGGGAGATCAGCGGAGTACCTAAATTGAAATGCAACTAAAATGGATTAATTTTTTAGAACAAAAATATTCCTATTTTACATACGTGTTAAATGATGCCCCACCCAATGACCCTATCTCTCAACCACCTGAAAGAAACCGGATGCCAACTTTTGTTAAGGTTTGCTTATTAGGCATAGACATAGGATTTAGGACCTAAGCTTTATGAGGCTATTCTTTAGTCGAGACTGTGATATTGTGATAAAATATTGGATTTTCCATTATTTGTTAAAAAATGGAAGGATGCTGAACGAGTATTCAGCTAGCTAATAACGTTGAAACTAAAATTTGTTACTAATTTATCAATGTTATGGCCAGGTTCGATTCTCATTTTTATATTTATAAATTTAAAGATTTGAAAATGCTGCAAATTAGTTCTGTATGGTAAAATAAATAAATATGATAAAAAATATCAAATTGAGGAAACCTAAGAGCGAATGCGATAATGCACACAATTTGGGGAATGAAGGCAATCAGGCTGATCAGCTTGGCAATCTCCGGTTTATCCAGCGCAAAGTAAAGAGGCAAAAAATATGGAGAAAAGTTGTGGCTAGTGTCGATCCTGCCAAGGTGGAAAAAGAAGGCGGCATCCAAGAAGGGAGGCCCGTAGATCAGATGGAAGAAGCCCAAAGAGAAGACCAATGAGAAAAGACTCAACTTGAGGGAGAAAAGAAAACATCAGCTGGTAAAGAGTCTCGATTCTAGAATTTGAATTTGGAAACAAGCTTTAAAAAATCAAAATATGTGATCTTAAGAGCAAGTTGCTTTTATAAAAATAACAAAGAGCAAGGGCATGATCTAGAAGAGCTGAATTTCAAATATTTTTGAGAGTTTTCAGTAGTTTCGAAAACCTGTCGTTTAAATTCCGAATTTCACAACCTTTAAGACTAATAGGTTTGAAATTAACTAGCTAAATAAATGGTGACTTACAAACACGAATTCAAATCCTTGAACATTCCTCAAGCACAGCCATATGAAATTTCGAAAATCAGCAAAGCCGAATGCTTCAAGGCGACTCTTTGTTAGCGAAAGAAATATTGAAGGCAGGTATATGAGCTGAAATAAACAGTTTTGATTTTAACACCATCAATGCGTGAACCGGGAAAATCCTGAATTGGGTGGCGCCGGCTCCATGGAAAACAGCTGAAAGCCAAAGCCATTTCCTTCCTCCATCCGGCGAATCGGCACTTTTCAACGCAAACAGCGTCAACAGCAAAAGAAAACAAATGAGCGAATCGGAACTTCCACGGGCCGAAATTATTGCTTAAATATTATAGGCGCAATTAGGGGAAGGGGTGAAATTCCCCGAATAAGCCACCCAACAAACACCGGACCCCCGCAAAATGTCTAATGGACAAAATGTCTAATTTTTAAAAACCATGTCTAAAGACACGTACGCGCTAAAAAACCATGTCTAACGACACGTACGCGCTATTTTTTAACAACCTGTTGGCCCGTTCTGGGGAAGGCGTTCACGTACGCGCTTTTGGACACGGACCTGTTTTTTGGCATGTACGTGTAAAAAGAGCTGTAGACGTTTTTCCGGGACTCCGGAGTCCCGATTTTTTAAATCCGGGACTCGGGAGTCCCGGTTTTTTAAATCCCGGACTCCGGAGCCCCGAAGAAAAACTCGAGTCTCTGAAGCACGACAAGTAGGAGCTGTCATTTGTAGGTAGTAAGAAGGGGGGCCGCGCTAGAGGAGCCGGAGCGCGGGTGTAGCATCACGGGCGGGCCGAAGGCCCACCCGTGAAGCTGCGTACACCCGCGCGGAGGCGGAGCAGCGCGCGCCCCCTGGCCACGAAAGGAAGATAGACAGCTCCGTCTCTTGGAGAAAAAAGAGTGACATACTTAAAAAAACATTAAATTTTAAAAATTTTAACATAAAATTTGAAAAAATTTTTTGAAAAAAACCCCCGTAAAATGTCTAATTAGACATTTTGTCCATTAGACATTTACGGGTGTCCCACAATCACTTCAACAGCAGTTTGCCTTATGCGACTTTTTTTTACTGTAAGTATTTTTGCTGTAAATATTAAAGCCGCAATTAGGAGAAGGGGTGGAATTCCCTGCTCGGCTCGCAGCGAAAATTTTTCGTACAAAATTAAGAAAAATAAAAATTTATCGGTTTATCGCTTCTAGCTCACCTCCCCCCACTCACTAACCTTTTACAGACCCCTGAGTTTGACCCTCATGTACGCAGGTATGATACCCATACAAAAACAATAAGAATTAATCGATTATTCCAATGGATTGGCTTATTAATAGGACCAACAAGTTAAACAAAGTCCCATTATATTTGAGAACAATGTCTAAACTAAAGATTACCTGTAAACGGGTTGAATAGCCAGCAAATAAGCGCAGTACGAATTTTAGAATTCTTGTCGATTTCCTTGTCCTTGGGTAATTCAAGTTCCAAAATTCGGAGAATAAGCCACCCAACAAGCACATCGACGGCACAAAACAACAGTTTGCCTAATGAAAAAATTTAAAGGTCGACTTTAAAAATGTTGCTGTAATAACGGCATAAAGAATTCCTTGTCAAACCATTCAGTTAGCATATTTCAAAAGATCGATTGATAGGCATTTAATTTTAAATTTCATTGTTTTTCATATTTGAAACACAAACCAAATTCAGCAAAGTAGTAGTTGGGGACCAGAAGCCAAGCAATTAAAGGCGTGTAACGATAAGTGGGCTGCCCATATGGTGACTCCCCTTGCCAGACCAAAGCTGCCGCCTCAGAGAACACTTTGTAGTCAATGTCTGTAAATTTGAGCTCAAAAAGCACAGAAATGAATTAATCAGAAAAAAAGGAACCTATGTGGTGACCTACCTCACACATGTAATCGTGAACGCGTGCGTAGAGAACCAAAAAAAGACGCAGAAAAAAGGCGAGCAAGAGCAACTCACGGTCCGAGAATGATGCACAGATCAGTCGAACTTTGGGCACTGAAACTGCCATTCGCGACTTATTCAGTTCCAGCGAAGTCATATGTACAAAAACCATCAAAAATTACAAACAATAGGTAACAAATTAAATAGACAATTACTGCGCAGAAGTGTGCCTTGATTTTTATTCCGGAATTATGATTGCTTGTCATGTTTTCTTTCAAATCAAGATGATTAAAATTCTGTTCACTTCATATATGTAATGAGATAACAAAAATATGTGAGAGTCACTGAGCTTGTGTGATAGTCGAAAGCAAAAATCCAAATCAAGAAGAGTATCAGATGATCTGATTAATAAATAATAATAGATAAAAGATCGAATATAAAGAGATGCATAATCCAAATAAGAATATATGAGATAGTATGTTCGCCGATCAAATAATATTAAAATAAGGCTGATTGAACCCGATATTTCTTTCTTTGTCTTTCCTTAGGCGTTGAATCTGGTGTCAGCGAGAAGTCCACCATTGTAGCACAAACGTGCGTTCAGCTGGTTGCAGTCGATTGCGAGCGTACCCGGGACACGTGGAATAAGAGTTGGATTCGAACTAAAGAAAAGCAAAAAGTATTGTCGCAGAACAACCCAAACGCAGAAATACCGCTTCAGCTCCTGGTAGTTGTGCAAGCCGCGCTTGGCCAACTCAGCCGCCTGACGCACCGGAGTAGGCAAAGCCGGGGCAAGATTGACAATCTGCCAGTTGTGGCAAAGCATAAGCAGAAATCTAACAAATGAACGGATGGAATTATTCATGATCAGTTCCACAAATAAACAGGTAAGAGCATACCCCTGAAGCTCCATGTTATTGGCATTGGTCTCATTCACTGGAAAGACGTACTGAGGAATCTTGGCGGTCCCCTGCAGAAACGAAAATTAAAATCATAAAATCAGTGTTGAAATTGAATTGAAATCAAAATTCAGGGTTGACGCAGGTATTGTATCAATAGAGAAGGAAGATAGCGAGAAATAAAACGGAGAGATATAGATAAAGTTAATAAAAAATCTCATGTCATCAACTTTAAAATTACCTCAAAATCTTTTCAAAAATTTGAAGTGCAAAATTCACCAAATGAATCAATTACTCATCAAATCTATTTTGAATTTGAATTTTATCTTATTTGCTTATTTCTTATACCTTTTAACCATTCTATAAAGGATAGTGACTGATTAAGCTACAGTTATAATTTCGGTAACTATTTTTTGGATATGAATTAGATACAAGATGAACCCAATGCAAAACCGACCTTCAGTGGAGTATGCGATTGAAGCCAGAATTCGTGAAAGTCCACGCGCGTCACCTCTGAGTCGATCACACAACCCGGCGTCGTGTTCTGAACAACACCCGGCTGTTCGCCTTTGAGAAAGAAGCGCTTGTTTTGCTTTTTGTCCACAATGCAATAGATAAATTTTGGCTTCCAGTTAGACGAAAACTCCTTGCACGCTTGAACATAAGTGGGAAACTCGTCACGCACATTGTCCGGCACCATTCCCTCACTGACACCATCGCGAATGATAAATACCTGAAAGGGGAAGAGAGATCAGTGACGTTTTAAGCATAAGATTAAAAAAATCTCGAAGCAGCTTGTATCCTCACCTCGCTTAACGCAGAATTTTTTTTATGCAAATTCCCATTTAGGGATTCTGTGATTGTCAGACTTTCATCCGACCGAGTTCGAAACTCCAACACCTAACCAGGATTAAATGTCAAAAGAACTTTCAGGGTCAAAATTGATAACACATTTTCAGAACCTTACGACGTAAAATCTGGGGTCCCTCAGGGCTCCGT
>JAEHOM010000175.1:0-15128 GCA_016433075.1 Hoplolaimus columbus | reverse complement strand
TTTACAGGAAGACTACTAAAGAATGAGCAACTGTTGGCAAATTCGGGATGTACAAATGAAGCGAATTGCGGAACTACAGCAACTACTGAACAAAGCTACCAAGCAGAAAGAAGAAGCTGAAGAGAACATGCGAACAGCCACAGCAATCTTCGAGACTCGCATTCTGCGCCAAGAAGAAACAATTCAGCATTTACAAGAAGAGGTGTCTCAGCAAGGGTTGATGATTCGCGTCCAGCAAGAGAAAATCAGAGAGCTCGAAAGAGATGTGCAAGAGGAAAAGCTGGAAAATCAAGCAACACAGGCATTAATGGAGACGAAGGATCGGCATGTTGCATACTACAGAGAGCAGAACCATCGTCTGTCAGCAGAGGTGACCACACTGAAAGCCATGAGAAGCAACCTGGACGTCTTAACTGCCAACGTGAAGCTTGTAGCAGAGAAGCTCGGAAGCTGCACTCTAGGGGTGATCAGCGAAGACGTGACCGGATTGGAATAAAACATTTTTTCAATCATAGTGTCCTATCGATATTTCGACTTATGTTTTTCCCGATCTCTGGTTATAACTTTGTTGTCTGTTGGAAGAAGGAAGAGATCTCTTAAAACTTGTGCATATATAATACCAACATTAAGGCTTGAAAAACGCCTTAAATATCTCATTTCATTTGAAACTCGACATATACATACAGGAAATTGTTCTCTCTTTTTATTTCAGCAACAACAAATAACGAACAAAGAAATTTTCTTTCTCTGCATGAAGATGTCTTACCAACCGGATAAAAACAAGGAAAATCGCATAGAACACACAGGGGACGAGATAACAAAAGTGAAGAACGAATTGGAGAAACGTCAAAAAGAGGTTGAAAGGCTGAATAGTTGGAAAATCAGGCATTTTGAATTTTCTTCAGAAGGACGACAACTCGAACACTAAGGAAAGCATTACGCGTGAACTGGAACTCCAAATCAAGTTGAAATTGCGTGAAGCAAGCAAGCGTGAGGTGGCTGAAAATGAAGTACGAAAACTGCAGGCAGAAGTAGAAAAGCTTCGAGAAGAGGTTCCAAATTCTGAGAAATTCACAATAGGACATTCACAAAAAGGAAAATTTAGGCAGCCATTGTTGAGACAATGAAAGGGGAGACCATACGGCTCAAAGGAAACATCAAAGGGTTAGAAGAATATTTGGATAAAGCAGTAAGAGAGTTCTTCAAAAGCAATGATGAGAGGAGAGACTTAGCCAAGGAGCTCAAGCGTGTCCATGAATTTTATCAAAAGATGAATTCCGGTTGGACTTTACAAGTTGTGGAATTACAAAAGAAGAACCATAAACTGGAAAAGGAACTGAAGGAGGAAAGGAAGGCTTACAAGGATCAGAAGAAATTTAACGAACGCATGATGGACAAGATAGACGACCTATATCGAGACCTGGAAGAGCACATGCCGCGCCATCGTGGAGACTAAAGAAAAGGGAAGATGATATTAAATGATATATCAAATACGAGGTTACTTCAATTTGACTAATCGATCTCTTTCAAAACTTCGATATCGTTTGAAAATTCTTTTCTAAAAGATATAGAAAGAGGATAAAGAGTATTAATAAAAACGTTCTATAAGGAGACCAAAGGTTTCAATAACCATAGAAATATCTTTAATACTTCATCCCATACATCTCAATAGGTTAGGTATAAAGACTTCTTCGGAATGGAAAAGGACCGACGCTTTAGAGACAGCCAGGAAAAGAAAATAAGCGAACTTACACTCAAATTAGAAGTCTTAGAAGGAATAAAAGCAGAATGGGAGCTTCAATGTCAAGCGAAGGAGAAAGAACTCAAGAAAGCCAAGCAAACAATTGGACAACAGGCGGAAGAAATTCAAGCGCTACAAAAGGAATTAATCGATGGTAGGATCAAAACAGAGGAAAAAGCGGATACGTCCTTTGGTGAAGTTTCAGCAGAGCACTACCGGACGAAATGGTTAAAAGCGGAGAAACTACTCAAGGAAACGGAAGAACAGAAGAACAGACTTGAAGGGATAATTAAGGAATGTATGAAGAAGATGGCAGAAGCATAGGAAAGGGAAGCCACACACATTAGGTTATTTTCCAGATAGATTGTTCGATCTCCTTATGTTGATCTGTAAGACCATGAAGTTTGATATTCTATTTCCTTGAAGAAAAGCATAAAAGACTATCTAAATGAATTAGAGAGAGAAAAAGTAAAGGTTTAAAGCCTTGAAGTTTCCTCTGAACGTTCATTCAATTTCAAATCAATTTCTTCTTTGAAGGAGTATAGAACAACATCAACAAACACAAGAAGAATGTCGGCAAACGGGAACAACAACGAGGACGAACAGTCCTTTTGATTAAAAAGGGCTTCGATCAAGCTTTGGAAAAATAGAGAAGGAAAGGCTAACAGAAGAAGGAGATGCCGCCCAAATTCAGTTGATACAAACGAATGCAAAGGAAAATGGAAGCTGATGAAGTTACCGCAAAATGACAACAGCGAGGTTCAACCATTCAATTTCCAGAGACTGTTCACATTCACATAGTCAGGGTAACATAAGAAGAACACACAAAAAGACCATCAAAAGACGCGGAAATAGAAAAGCAGAATTTCAGAACTGATAACCACCGAATTTTGCCAAAAATGTTTGATTTTTGAGTTGTTTTGGAAAAGTGTTGGGGGTTTAAAGCGTGTATTGTGTGAGATTTTTGTTTTGTGGGCTAAGGTGGTTCAAAGAAGCTGATGGAATAGAAGCGTTTCACCATTTCTCATCATTCAACCAAAGAATATCAAGAATTTTCATCAAAGTCGCATATTTAGAAATGATCACGATAAATATTCAACGCATAGGATGGAAGGAAACACTGATCATGTGTATAGCAGCAGGAATCGATTCGGATAAGGAAGATGTGGACATTGAACAACAAGCTACCGGAAATCGAAGTGAACATCAGAGAAGCAGCTGGAAGATCATCAGCAGGGACAAGTCGGAAGCAAATGGAAGTGTCGTCTGATCACGGAGCACAGGAACAAAAGGGTCAAGGTTTGCTAAAGGGATAAATAAGAGTAAGAATAGGTACTTAGGTAGGAAACTAATTTGTAAGCCATTTAAGCCGTAAGTCACTTAAAAATAAATTAGCACCTTAGAATCTAACGTAAAAGTCATATATCACTTAGAAGTAAGAGCCTTATTTAATTAATTACTTCAAATTACATGTAGGCTATCTCAAGCTAACATTCATAAAAGCTTTAAACTATAATCACTTCATAGGCTATCACAAGCTTATTAGATAAATCAGAAATCTCCTAGGCTATCCTAAGCTTAGCATAGAGACTAATCACATAGGCTTTCCCAAGCTTATAAGAACTAACTGTCCTATCTCAAGGGTAGAATATGCAAATATTCCGGTCTATCTCAAGATTGGAAAACAGGCTCAGAAAAATCCATCCCAGGATTCAAATCTTTCGAACTCTTCAAAATTTTCGGAAATAACGTTAGGTGCACCTCAGGGACAATTTCTAACTTATTTCTATTCAGATTCAGCGGAGGACAACACACGCTTGGCTTATCACATTGGCTTACACACACAAATGCTTCAAATGCTTTACCAATTCACTCGCTTATTTTCAAGGAGATCATCAAGGAAAGGGAAGTCTCTTATTTATCCATAAAAAGCCAAAGAACTAAGTCATTAGAGGAAAGTGAGAGGATGGAGAGATGGGTAGGATGATAAATTAACAAAATTTCAAAGAAATTTTCAAGTAGGCCATAGAAAATCTGGGAAGACGTCGCAGGAGCGCCGTTCTTGGTGGCCGGGGGACGCGAAGGAACTTCGAGACCAACGTCGAGACCATCATCGCTCGCGAGGACGCAGCGCATCAAAGCCGGGGGGATGTGGACGTAGTCCATTGAGTGAACACCGCGGACGCTGGACGCGCACATGATGGAGAAGGACGCGCACGCGTACATACTGTCGACCAGAGGGAAGACACAGCGAAGAGGACATCAGTAAAGACCATTCGAATCGATAATATTGGCGATCTCCTCATCCTAAGACATTTCATCCCATCTGCCCATTTCATGATTTCCATTCCCATTCTCATCACTTCCAAGGGAAGTTTATCTGTGGACATACATAGTGGACAGAATAAATAAAGTGGTAATACATATTACAGTGGAAAGTGATCTGTGCTTAGGCCGTAACCCGGAAAGCACTGACAGTATCGATCGACTGTTGGATCACGTATATTGTTCACATAAACTGTGCATTTAGGGATTTAGGAGGACCTCCATCTCCCAGAACAACGAGCACAAACCAGTGGATATCAGCACATCGGATCGGATACACTTCAGCAGGCGGACACCGAACTACTGATCCTTCCGGAGGCAGTGCGATTGCGGACGAGTCAGGATCAGGGCCCGATCAGGTCAAGTCAGCAGTCACGCGTAAGTCCAGAAGGGAGGGCATCTTCTAGTGGGACTAGGTAGAAACCCTATCTTCTCCAACTTGGCGCTCCTGGGTGGCCGCAGAAGAAGGTGTTATCTGGTTTGAAAATTGTGCTAGAACAGTCAAATTTTACAAATTTAGAAAATGTGGAAAAAGAAAGGTTGCTGGGAGTATCGATTGATCTCCATCTCAGCAGACCAACAAAGGAAAATGGATACAAACAGTGGAAGCAACGGGCAGCAACAACGTCCAGGAAACGAGGTTAATAACCAAAATTAAGGACAGCGCAGCCTATACATGTTGCGAACAAAAGTGAACAAAAATTACAATGCGATGAATATTGGACGAGGCCGGGCTTCCAGATTGACAGGGCGAAATTTGACGCGCTCAAGCCAGCGACGCCCAAAGCCGGGACCGAGTCGGGAAAGAATCAGCACAACATCGAATGATGATGAAGAATTCAACAACTCGTGCATAGGGACTGAAGTTCAAGATGAAGCAGAACTTCAGGTCGAAGCAGAAGTCCAGGACAGACAACAAGAAGAGCGAAATCAAGACAGAAGAGCTGCAGACGACCAACCAGCTCAACAGATAAGAGATAAGTTTTTCGATACTGGCATAGTAAACCAGGACAATTCGGAAAATTCAGAAACATCAGTATTTTATGAAGACAGGGCGACATGTCGACGCCCATTGTGTCAGAGCCAGCTGCAGAACGAAAAGCAGATCAACCTCTACACCTCCCAGCAATTTCTGATTGGCTGCAATGCGCAGAGGAGTGTAGGCAACTGGAACAGCAACAACAAAAGTTGAAAAGCAAAAGTTTAGAGCCCCAGCCGGTAGTATCCCAACTGCCGGAGAGCGGGACAGAAATTACAACTACAAACAAAGAGTTTGAACAGAAATCAGTAGCAAATCAGCCGAAAGGCTCAAAAGTGAACATAAATCAACAAGCAAATGCTGATCCGCAGGTAGTATCCCAACTATCAGAGCTGGATGTACAAGTATTATTAGAAGAAGTCTTCAGACGACATGCAGTATCCCAACTGCAAAATGTTGTAAGTCAGAATGAACAAAAGTCGGGAAACAGACTACAAAGTGGAAATTCAGGAAACTCATCAGACTCTCTATGGATTAGTGAGAGCGGAGTCTATTCGAATAAAGTTGTGATTAAACAAAAGGAAGAACAGAACAAACCAAGGCCCAACGCGGGACCTCAAAGTGTTCGATCGTCTCAGCCAACGAGTGAAAGGCAAGAACAAAATTCTAAAGCGAGCAGAGATGCTAAAGCTCAAAATTTAGAAGATAAATACCAGCGCACAGTGGATTGTCCGCTTTTACGGAAAAGCAAAACCGGAGATGGTTACTCGCTGGTTACTACGAATGAATCCGGAGGAAAAGCGGGCAAACAGACGGAAAAGACTTGTGCTTATTTGGATGAAAGTCCAAAGCAAAACAAGTAGCAGAACAAGAAAGGTCAGGGACCTAAAGTTCCAACAATAGCGAATAGTTCTGACGGATTCAGATCTACATTACCAGTGCATAACGAGGATTCCAACGCGAGCTTTGACGCAAATGCGGATCAATTTCCAGCTACAGTGCGAAGAACCGAGAGCGAAGTTGACAGGGAAGTTTGTCAAGCGCTCAGACAGCAACAACAACAGAAGATCAAGGAGAATATAAGAAGAGCTGAAGCAGTCATGTTCGGCCAAAGGTTAGCACTTTCACCAATATTGATAGCTTATCCTGATCAGGGACAAATAGTAAATGATCGAGCAGCAGAGCAGCTGACCAAGGATATCGGAAAAGAAGAATTACAACAGCAAATAGAGGCGGAAATAGTGAATTTAGAACAAGAAGAGCCACCGGCAATTACTACAAATCAAACGCTTCAGGATTTGGACTGGTCATTCTTTTTGTCAAGTGAGGAGCTCAATGCGAATCCGGAACAACAAAACGCTCAAGGTAATCAGACAATACCTACTCAAGAAATGAGCTTAATTAGTGTAAATGAAGAAGTAGCTCATCGGACCACATCGGATGAGATCCCTAATCGCATAAACATGATTAGGCACGCCCCAACACCTCAAAATTTAGGAAATGGAGAGCAACAAAATCAACAGAATATTCGACAAAGCAGTCACCAAAATCGGAATACGCACTCTCGTGACCGAAGTGATCGAGCAGGTCCAAATCATGACAATAGGACCACGAGACGAAGAACGCCAAGCATCTCGCCGGGCAGATCAGCGCATGCGAGAGACCATCATCGAAGAGACAGATCAACAAGCTCAAGACGACATCATCATGATAGATCAAGGTCAGCAAGTCATCATAGTAGACACACGCATAGAAGGCGTTCAAACTGTTCAGGTCACTCTAGGCGATCGCATACATCGCATAGGAGTCAGCATCACCAAAGTAATTCAAGGAGAGATCACGATGGAAGCCGGTCGACAAGCCCGTCCCGCTCGAGCGAATCTACAATGAGAAGTAACTCAAGAGGAAGGCGCCGCTCAAGATCAAACTCATCAAATCGAACCAGAAGAAGCAGAAGAAATTCAGCAGGTTCGCGAACTACCAGTAGAACGCATAGAAGTCATGGCAGTAGACACAGCCATCATCATGACCATAGAAACGATGCTAATCCCGATAGGCATAGAGACCAAGTACATCCTGGAGGGGCTGAAGTCATCCCAAATAGAGACTATAACAGAGACCATAACAGGGACCACGACAGAGGTATCAATAGAAATCATGACAGAGATCAGGATAGAGACCATGACCGAAGGCGTAGCCATAGTCAAGGACATAGGCACAGACATGGTAGATCTCGAACCCGTTCTCGTAGTCATAGAAGGGGGGAAGAAGGAATGTTAGAACAACTCCAAAGAATGCAACTAGCGAGTTATCATGCCACTGTAATAGGAACTCTGCCTACTATTTACGGTTCGGAGAATATGAGTAAAATTTCTGCATTTTTCTTGCAGGTTGAAGCCGCAACAGATGGATGGTGCATGAAAGAACGACTGAAAGTCATTGGAGCCAAGCTTCAGGAGAGAGCGGCGAAAGCTTTTAAGGTTGCAAAAGAAAGGCTACCAAGGGATTTTACTTTTTCTGAATTGCAGAGAGAAGTGGAGACTATTCTTAATGAGACAGGCGGAAGACAAGCTGTCGCATTCGCTGAACTACAAGCCAATCCGAAACAAAGATCAAACGAAGAAACAGAGAAATTCAGCAGACGGATGTGGGAATTAGTGAAAAATTCTTTTGCTGGCTCATCAGAGGAACAAATCGAGATGCAGGCAAAAAGGTACTTCATAATGCATTTATTCGATAAGGATATAGCTAGATCTCTAGGAACTAAAAATGAAAAGAAAAAGTCCTATGATGAACTTGTGGCGCTAGCTATGAAGTTAGAGAAGATAATCAAAAACAAAGGAGTCCAAATCGTAATAACGGTCATAAAGGTCGTCGTTATTTTCAGAATCGACGCGAAGACTATCGGCAAGGCACATCGCAAGAGCATCAGCATCAGAACCAGCCATTGAATCAGCGGCAAAGCCGATCGCCAAACCAGCAGCAAGATCAACAATATTGGCAGAACAGAGGCCCATACAGAGAACCCTATCGAGGACGAGGTCAGAGCTATGGAAGACCATGGGGCACTCGAAGATACCACGATCGAAGGGACAATTATCAGAACTACCAGAACAACCAAAGTGCGCAGAATGCCCAACAACTAGACCAACAAGGAACAGGAAGAGGAGGTTCGCTTAATAACTGGGGACCTATTTCAAGTTCCAACACACTCCCAATAGGAGCGACACCAGCTACGCAAACTAATTCAAATGCGCATAGAACAATTAGACTGGTAAGCACAGAAGAAGGAAATTCCGAACAGCCAGTAACAGGAGAATTGGTAAGAATTGGAAAGGTGACAACTAAAGAAGTCACGGAATATGAAAAATATTTCGCCAGATTGATCACTCATGCAAGAATGCGACCTGCAAGAGTGCCAGCAGAACTTACAGCAAGTTGTTTGGAAATTGATGTGTTGGTCGGCGAACCGAATGCTCAACTGAAAGGTAAAGCAGTAATCGATTGTGGAGCAGAAGTGAATGTCATATGCCCTAAATTCTTTCACAGGCTCATCGAAGAAAAGAAAGTGGATCCAATGGCATGGGGATTCAGTCCATTTGAAGACAAATCAGTAGTCGCCTTTGGCGATTCAAGAGTCCAAATTTTTGGTGTTGTTAAAGCCCCGGTGGATATGGGCCACGGCCAGAAAGTGCTTTTATCTTTGGCAGTAGCGAAGGTCACTTTTGGTGCAGATTTATTTATTGGAACATCAGCACTTCATCAATGTGGATTTTATTTGGGAAATTCGAAAACGAATGTAACAATGGAATTTCATCCGCCACGAAAAAGTAAAAGCACTAAAAGCGTGAAAAACATTAGGATATCATCAGTAAGAGTCACAAAACCGATAACAAGACAACCTTTTTCGGCAAAATCGGTTCAGGCAAAGCTATCGAACTCCCAAAATTCAGATAATCAAGAAATTTTGGTAAATACTTTTTCGTCAAAACTGGAGTCTACAGACGACGAATTATCGGATTACGACGATTCGACATTTGAACAAATCCAGGCCATGTCAGTGGAAGATCAACGGAAGCTCTCGGACGCTCTGCTCGGAAAGTCAGCCGAAGAAATTGCAGCAGAAGAAGCTGAAAGAGCTAAGAAGGAAGCAAATGCCAACAAGGAGCTGGAAATCCAAATGCAAAATGCAAATTTGCGCAAGGAAGCCACGGACTCGGCATTAGTCGACGTCGATGCAAGTGAGTGTTTAAAAATTTGGATTGCCAATGAGATGACTTATCCTCCTCCAAACACTGAGGCTTTACTTGCAAACATAGGCCAAAATCAGCGCCAGAAGATGATAAGGGTCAATAGCATTAGGATAAATATAACCAACCCAATTCCAGCCATGGTGGATTGGTCAGCTTTGGAATACACTTCAACGTGTCCAGCAGGAGTTGCAGGCCTGGGACATGAGCTATGCGCATCGGCAAAATTGGGTGACTATATCGTGATGTCGGATCTGGATGATCAACGCAACAGACTGCTATGCAATCTTGGAACATTCATGACAGTTATTCTGGGACGCAAGCTATTTCTTCCAGTAATTTTGAAATGGATTCAAAATCACCAGGAGAACAACTTCTACAATTCGTGAAGGAGAAGTTCGCAAGAGAAGACATCAAACAAATTATCAAGGAGTGGACCAAGAATTGCAGAAAAGCATACGACTGCTTGGTCGCATCAGGATATGCGAAGCCAATATTCCGCGTGCCAGGAAATTCAGGTCATCAGGAACATAAATCAAAAGAAGAGAAAATTTTTCAAAATTTAGGCTTGAAAGAAGTGGAAATTTGGATCCGTCAAGTAATCGATGAATTGCGAGCAGAAACTGTCCATCGGAAGATGCTTTTCGACAAACAAGTGGTTGTCATTGGAGACGATGAAGCAAAAATGCTTTCGAAGCGCATCAAAGCAGCCGATGTCCAACTCATTTGCAAGAAGACTACTGAAGAAGTTTCGGAAGAAGCCAATAATTGGATCACTGCGCTGAACACAGAGCGAATAATTGTGATGACTGGCAACAACGATATCAATGACGGAGTTTCAATCAAGGTTATTGAATACTATCTGACCAAGATGTTGGAACGCTTTTTGATGATGCCCGTTCCAATTTGTCTCCTTCCACCACCTTACAACCATGAACACAAGGAAGAACACAAAGCAATGATCAAGATGCTGCAGAATCTGAGTAAGAAATTCGGCAATAAATTATTCTGGATGATGTCCAGCGGATATCGCTCAATCATGGAAGCAACTCATTATGTGGATACATTTCGAGCAGCCAATGTGGACGAAAGAGGCCAATTGCGAAGCACGGGGGCAAAGGAAATTCTTTTGCTGGCAAATTTTCTCTTTCGTTTGGGTGTCCGAATGAAGACTGCAGAAGAAATCGAAGAAGAAGACCGGAAAAGAAGAGCAAGTGAATCTGTTAAAGGTCAGAAAAAACAGTCGATAGAAAATGAATTAAAAATTCAAATTCAGACGACCAAAAGGAGAACACGCAAGAAGAACAGTCGCCAGACTCGAAGAAGCAGCGCCCGAACACCCCAAGAAGCTACCGCAATCGACGTCGCGGATCGTTCCGTCAAAATGGTAAAAAGTGGAAAATTGCTGGAAAATGAAAACAGAAAATTTTTAGGCCAGCAACAGTTTGGGCGATCAGTACCAAGTGCTTTTCCGCAATTGCAGGGCTACGGGTACCAGCAGATGCAGCAACAGCCGCTGATGGTGATGCCAATGCCGTTACAGATGACGCCGACAAGTAGCTATGGACAACAGCAGAACTTCAATCGCGGGAACAACAACTGGACCAACAATCGCAACAACAATTGGAACAATCGCGGCAACAAGCAGGGCCCATTCCAAGGACAGCGCAAGGGGAGCCAGTCCGGAAGCCGTTGAGAAGACGGGGCAGGGTTCGAAAGGACCTGAGCCCAAAAAGCCTCTGATATCTAATTATTCGACGAGAAGTTCAAATTTAGTATTTTATTCTGTTATAAGCACTCCCAAATCGTGCAAAGAATGTCGATATAGAAGTTATTGTTATTGTTATTTTATTTAGAAATTTATTTTCCCAGAAATTCCCGCTTGTGGACACACCAAAGATTTTTTGTAAAATCTCAAATATCTACCCCAGCTATAGACCCAAGTCACATTCACATATTTATTTATTCATCGTAAATAAATTTTTCTATGTAAATGTGTAGAACGGAAGAAATGGGAAATGTAGAGATGGTTGAAGCCATTTTTCTATCTACCATGCCATTCAATCAGAACATTCTTTAAGGATTTTCAGTAAGAACATCGTGCAATCATGAGCGAATGGCCAAGAAAGTTTGGAGTACCGGTCAGCTTGTACGAAGATCGTATAAAGGAATTGCAACGACAAGGAGAGACTATGAAGAAAGAGAAAGAACAATACAAACTCGCTCTTGAGGACGCCCAGAGAGAACTTTCGGGAAGAAACAAAGAGGTGAAGAGACTTGAAGAACTATGCGCAAGGCAAGGGGAGCAAATTGCACACTTGCAAGAACGCGTCGAGGCATTACAGGAAGAGGTTGAGGAGGAGATTGGTGAAGGCGAGCACTTGAAGAGCCTGGTGGAAGATCGCGACAAGAAGCTGGATGCTTATCAGGCACTGGGACGACAGACGGAAGACAAGCTAAAAGTCATGAAGAACAACTTGGATGTCCTGACCGCCAACGTGAAGCTCGTGGCAGAAAAGCTCGGAAGTTGCACTCTGGGTGAGATCAGCGAAGCGGATGCGACCAGCGAGGAAGAAGTCATCGGATTGGACTAAGGGCCTTCTACTTTTTAATCATATCAGATAATTGACATTCGGCCTTACATGTTTTCTTTTCTCGATCTCTGACCATAATCTCATCTCAATGTTTGTTTGTTGGCAGAAAAGAAGAGATCTCTTTAAAAATGTGCATATATTACCATCGATATGGCTGAAAAAATGCCTTGAATATTTCATTTCACTTGAAATTCATATATATATATAACATAAATCGTTTTTCTCCTTTTTTACAGCAACGTCAAACAGCGAACAAAGAAATTTGAAGATGTCGGAGCAACTTCTTGAGGAGAATAAGAAGCGGATTGAGCGTCTGACACGAGAATTGACAAACGTGAGAGGTGAACTACACTACACAAAAGGCGAATTGGGAAAATGTCAAAAGGAGGTTAAAACTAAAAGGAAACTAAAGAAAATCCTCAAAATTTTCTATTCCTCAGAAATTCGAGCTAGAGAAACAGAGAGACGAAGCGTTGGCATTGGTCGAAGCAGTTCGAAAAGAACTAGAGCAACCAAGCCGCAACAAGGATTATACTATCGCGCAGCAACAGGCCAAATTAAGGAGTTTAGGGAGAGAGGTCAGAACTTTTCCCCTTTTCCGATAAAGGAACAAAGGAAAGAATTTGAAATTTTCTCTTTAGAAAGAAGTCTCGCAGAAGCATTTGGCGGAAGCACTGGTCAGCGTGGACATATTGAAGAAAGATGTCGTTGAAATGGAAAATCTAAAAAAGGAATTGGCCATGACCACGTTGCGCACAAACGAATGGAAGAAGCAAGTTCTGGAATTGGAAGCGGCTTCATTGAAGAATGAGGAGGAGTTGCAAAAGGCCAGAGAGGAGGTACTTCCAAAAAAGTTGGAAAAATGGAAAATTCTGATTTCCTCTTTTAGAAAGCTCGTCAAGAAGAAAAGGCAAAAGGCTATGTTGATGCTCTCATTCGATTGCAGGACAAATTGAACAATCTAGAGGGAGAAGCCAAGCGCATTGAGGAAGAAAAGAAGGAGGTCGGCAATTTGAAGGAAATACTGGAAAAAGGAGAATTTCTTTTTCAGAAGGAAGAATTGCTGGAGAAGGCTGCCACTCTTGAGGCTATGAAAGAAGAATTGGATGCCGTGAAAGCCCGCAACAAGGAACTGGAAGGCGCGTATGCTTGGATCGAACAACGCAACACGCAGTTGAAAGAGGACGTATTGGAGTTCCGCAAGGAGACGAACGCGCAAACGCGAAGGGCCAACACATTGGAGGACAACGGCCGAGCCATGCGCCAGCAGATCGACAAGTTGGAGCAAGAGCTGAAATATCTCTTCAATGATCTGAAGGCATTCAAGGAGTCGCAGAAAGAAGGAGACGACAAACTGGAAGGAATCTTAGAAAGCCTGCGCACAATCATTGGCTGAAGAAGGGCGTTGCAGAGGGAGTTTAAGAAGTTTGACCAGATCTCTGATGGAGAAAAATCTCTTAAAATTTTTGATATTTCACTTCGGACCGATCGCAAATATTTTTCATTTATTTCTCCGGGTATGTGTTTGGAAAAAATGGAGAATAAAAGAAATCTCAAATAGTGTTATTGAAGAAGTAAAGGTTAGAAATGACTTTGAAAATTCCTGAATTTGTTCACACAAATTTTCCAAAAAATTCGTTTACAGGTCTAATGAAAATTATCAAATTTTCCAAAGAGATGGAAGACGATCTGAACACTAAGGAAGGTCTCAAGCGTGAATTGGAGCATCAAATCAAACTGAAGCTGAACGAGACGCGCAAACGCGAGGAAGCCGAAAATGAAGTGCGAAAGTTGCAGGCTGAAGTGGAAAAACTTCGAGGAGAGGTTGTCAAAATTTTGAAAATTCGTTATAAGATGATCAAAAGGAAAATTTAGTCAGCAATTGTTGAGACTTTAAACGGGGAGACTATGCCACTCAAGGAATATGTTAAGAAGCTAGAGGAGCGCTTGGGAAATCTAAGCCATGAACTCATCGAAAGTGACCGCAAGGTTAATCGGAAAATATAGGAGAAAATATTGAAAGTAGAAAATTCAGAAGAAGCTAGCGGAAAAGGAGCTCGTCAACAAATATGAGGACTTTCAGAGGGAGATTTTCGCGCTACAATGCCAGGGAGACCAACTTCGAAAGAAGAACATCGATCTGGAGAAGGAGAAACAAGCTTTGGCGCATGAAAACGTGGAAAAGATGCTGCAGATCACCGCATTGGGAATGGACAGAAGGACTCTTCACCAGGAACTTCGCGCTGAGATGATAGCCCACAATGATCAGAAGATGAACAACGGGCGCTTGGTCGGGAAAATGCGCACAATCGGACGTGAGCTCCTCAACTTTTCGCCAAATCCAGCTGGGAACTGAAAGAAGAATGAAGCAAAAGTGCAATTTTGACAAAATACGAGGTTAAAAACCAATTGACTTTTCGATCTCTTTAATTCGATCTTTTTCATTTATTTAAAAAGTAAAGATCTGGAAAGAGTAAATAAAGTTATCTCTATAAGAAGTCTTAAATAAGTTGATTCGAAGGCTTTATCAGCCATAGAATACCTTAATCAACCCATGTCATTTCATAGTTCGTTAAGGAAACCATAAAGAATTTCTTTTCTTTTCTTTTCGTTCAGAAAGTGATCAAAAACGATTTAAAAAGTGTTCTTAAAATGAGTAACGTCGAATCGGGAAGGACGCCAAGGGTGGTCGAGCTTTTGAACCTTCTCGAAAAGCCAAGCGAAGGAAATGAAGAATCTGGAGTTGTCTGGGAGATGACAACTGTTGAACTTGTTGGACTCGTCGAAGAAGCCACCGAAGAATTGAAGACAACCAAGGAGGAAAATGTCAGGCTCAAGCAGCTGATGGGCAAGAACGGAGACGAGATCGACGAAGTGTTCAAGGAGCTGAAGGCTGAGAACAAGAAGCTCGAGGAAGAGGTAATAAAGTCAAACAAAAGAGGAAAATTCAAATAAGGATTTAAGAAAATGTGGCTAATGGGCGCACATGAAAAAGACACGGCCAGAATTGGATTTCTGCGCAGAATGGAGAAAAATCTGAAGGATGAAGTCGGAAGTCTGAAGAAGGAAGCGGAAGAGAAGAAGAAAACGGAGAAGTCCGCCAAGAAGAAAGTCAAGAAGTTGCGAAGCGAGGTGAAGCAGCTGAAAAAGGAACTCGGAGAAGTCAAGCAAATGCAGCTCATCGAAAGAAATAACAGCCAGGAGGTAGAAGAAATCATTAGGGGAACCATCGCGAATTT
>JAEHOM010000174.1:0-15129 GCA_016433075.1 Hoplolaimus columbus | reverse complement strand
TGCAATTATTGTAAATTTTAAGGTGTATCAATTGGACACAAAAGTAGTGACACTTTGTGCAAGCAAATTGTACGTGACTACACTAGGCGCATATCTTTTGGATTTTTCGCTGGTGATTAAGCCCCGCCCCGGCACATATATTTTATGCAGTTATTAGCGCTCTATCCCATTGCTTATGCGGAATTTTGGAAAATCCTTAGGTCACGCGGTATTTGCGGAGTTTGCGATTTTTCAGGCTCCGCCCCCCTTGGGGCGGAGCCTGAAAATTTCGAGTGAAATTAGGCCATGCCCCTTTTTTCGCGCGAAATTATGCCACACCTACTGATTTAGTTTTTTGCGATTTTTTGCTGGAGATTAGGCTCCGCCCCTGGAAAAAAGAAAGTCACATGGTCTAAGAGCCAATAGTATACGCAAACACACCAAGATGCATATTCGTGACATGGTTGGTCAATATAGAGAAGCACACTTTCTGTTATTGACTTATGCAAAAAATTTTGGGGAGCAAATGGTCTAGTAACCGTCTTTGGCCCAGCATAGACTGAATTGACGATTGATGGGGTGCGCTGTTGCGCACTAACAATCCAGTAACCATGTGTGCCAAAAGCGGGTATAGAACCCCCGCTCCCCGGTTTCATAATATCATTTGAAAGATAAATATCACAGTCAGTTAACTGTTGACTTGCACCACTGAGCCATAAAGGCCCATTTACAAATTGGTTTTATGCTTGTTAAATACGGGGATTTCAGCGTTTAATCACTCATGCTTTCTTTTCAACAATATCTTCCGTGAGCATCATAAGCGGAAGCGCACTGACGACAGTTGGGCCGGACGTAGCCAGCTTGACGATGGGATCAACGACCATCGCTGCTGCTGCGGCTGATGTTCCACTGGCTGATGGGCTACGGTTTCCAATGGGGTTGGCTGTTGAGGGAGTAGACGGTTGCTGTTGCAGACGCGCAGCACCGCGTGCACTGATCAGACCGGAACGGCGGAGCCATCGGACCGTGGCGAGCCAGCAAAGTGCAAACAGTGGTAAGACCACTGTATAGTGGAGCAGTAAGAGCATTGCTTGCAACAAGCGAGCTCCCTGACCATCTTCGGGCCGATAGTATGTCAGTGAGGATATTCCGTTGCCGCCTGACGAAAAGTTGTTGACCGGCGACGGAATGATGGGATTGTGTACAGATTTGTTCATCCTGTACATTTTTTGAAGGATTTGGTTGCTTTTCTTCTATTTATGCTATTTTGGAGTCAGTGACAATGTGACGATTGTAGTCAATCATAATAAGCTGATCAAATTCTAAATGAAAGAATATGAATATGCATTTGGAAAAATGTACAAAACCTCCAAGACAGATCATCTCCACACCGCCGGCAGGAATCGGTTCGTTGAACTGAAGTCGCACACTGGTTGTGCCGGAGCGCAGCAGCTCAAAGCCGCAACTGTCGTCCAGCGTGGATGTCATCGGGACAACAAAGAAGGTCCATCCCTCGTGGAATTGCTCCAGCGTGATGTCCATGGAGCGCTCCGAGTTGGCCATGCCCAGCGCCTCGTACATGTCCACGAAGGGGCGCACGTAGGCAGCTCCGGTGAAGTCCATACGGTGCGGAATTGTCGGGTAGACTTGTCCGCCCGCGTGTACGCTGATATCTCGTACGCCATACGGTTGGAAGCTGAACGGCGAGCTGGCGAGCTGGCCGTTGAAGGCCCGGTTCGCGACCAGCGCAATTGTGAGGCGTCGCGGGATGGCGGCCGAGAACACATTGTGGTCCAGCTCGGTACGCCCGGCGGTCAGAAAGCAAGACTTGATCTCTGTGCGACGTACAGCGTAGGTGGCCGGCTGCTTCTCCAGCGTCTTGTAGATGGACATGTTCAGCGAGGGTTGCACATCAATCATCTTCATGTACAACTTGATGTCGTGTACATACAGCGAATAACGACGTCCAGCTGCATTCTCCGTCAGGCATTGTATGAGGAAGGAATCTTTGGCCCTGTAGATGGTGAACAGGACATCCATGTTGTTCAGCAGGTAGAGCTCCTGGTTGCCCAGGTCAAAGTCCAGACGGGAGAGGAAGCGTGCCTTCTTGCCTCCCGCAAAGCGAGCACATCGTGCCTTGAAACCCTCATCGTCGGCATCATTGTGCTTCAGCGTACGATAGTAGCCAGTGGAAGCCATGAAAGTGTCCTTCACGTTTGCGGGAAAAGACAGCTCGTTGGTGATGTAAGCCTTGTAAGGATACAGCGTACCACTGTCGTACAGTTCCGTATTCTGAACCTCAACCTAAAGATGTTTTATTGGAGGGGTTGTGTATACAAATGGTTCATACCTTTAACTGCTGGACAAAGGTCTGTCCGATGGATTGAACCGGTCCAACTGCGGCGTCAGCTGCTGCTTCGATGGGAACGAAGACACCCTGCTCGTTTAGTTTCTCGATGGCCAGCTCCAGAAACAGATACACGCGCGACAGGTCTGCCCATAGGTTGTCGTTGTACATTCGGAACAGATAGGGTCCCTCTTGGCTGATCGTGGAGAGTGGCAGCAGTTCACGGAAGAAGGACCGGCTCACACTGACATTTGTTGGCGGCACAGCGAACACGTTCAGTGCACTGTTGAATGCAAGTGCACTTTGTTCGCTGATGCGCTTTGGACAACTCATTTTGGGCGTGCCCTACTGCTTCAGTAGACGCCCAATGTGTCGAAGCGGACTCTTTTAACCCTCTTCTGCTTCTTTGTCGTTGCCTTTCTGCTCCTCTTTGTTGTCGATGGCGCTTGTGTTGTATTTGGGCCGACTGTGGAAAATAGGCCTGCATTGCTGCTCCTCCTTTTTATATGCCTTGTTCCGATTGGAGGCGGAGCTTGCTCGGCTACCAGGTTCTTCTTGTAGCGTTTGAAGTCAAAGGTGCCGCTGCCCTTCTGGCGCCCCACATGGTCGGCCGCCTTCTCCAGCAGGTTCTTCAGACCGGCGCGCCCCTCCTCCGCCAACGATTGCTTCAGCTCCTTCCCCTCCAACACACTCGAGAGCACGCGTGCGCCCGATTCCATGCCCTGGCGTCCAATTGCGACGCCAGCCTGCCTTCCGATGGGAAGCAGAAAGCGCAAGAAGCTTCGGAACATGGAGCCCAGGCCACCGGCCCCGCGCTGATATGGCAAGCCGGTAAAGACGGGATAGCCCGCACTGCTGCCGGCGCCCATCAGTGCGCTGCCTCCGCCCTCCTGCATCGGGCCTGCAAAGGAGGACCAGTCCACCTTCAGGGGGTCGAAATCAACGTGCATTTTTTTTGCTTAAGTGCACAGGTTTCACTAACTTTTTTATATGTCAATGCATCAAATGGTCTTCCTCGTCAAATATGAATTTTCTGACAAAGGCACAGACCACGCGATCGGGATTGGTTCGGCTACGCACCAGATGGTCTACAATCCGTTGCAAGGTCCAACCTTGACATCGACGGCACAAAAAATAGATTACATGCTTTCCGCACGCGCTTGAGCGCTCGGATTGCAAGCGCTTGTGGCTTCGATTCACGCGCTCGTAGAGGCGCAGAAATTCCCGGATATGTGGACTGGCGGGCGGCCAGTCGGCAAACGAATCAAAGTAGTCCACTTCTTGCGGCGACTGTACGTACAATGCAAGCCAATGGCTGCCTGGCTGCAGCGAGCTGTCCATGTTCACCACCATACAGTAGGGCGTTTTTTGCAAAGAGCATTGGGGAATCTGGTCAGCCGGAAAGCAGCCTAGATAACTAGAGCGTGTCAATTCGCTTCTTTCCAAAACTTTATTGATTTCCAGAGTATTCATGCAGAGTGTTAGGGCTTTACAATCGGAAAAATATTTGTTGTAATGTGATTCTAAAAATAGGGGTTCTTTTTAAAATGCAACGTGAGTGTACAACATCCATATTGGAAGGGCATCAGCGCCCCGGAAGGGGTGCGTATCTCCACAAAAATCTCCGATATCTCCTTCACCACCAGCTTGTGGTATTGAACAGCAGTGTAGCACTCCTCCACCATCTCATCTGGCGCACCACGAATGTTGACAACGCGTAGCACGGGCGCCACAACGTCGCCGATGATCACCGGTTCGATCAAGCCCGGAGCGTACACGTAGAAGGTGGACACGCCGCCCTTCATATCCGGCGGGTAGCGTGCCTGGTTGTCCGTCTCCGTCAGCAGGCTTGTGGGAAAGCCAAGTATGTAGGCAAGCTGGTCGGACAGCTGCACGAGTCGGATGCGCCGCTGGTCCAGACGGAGGGCGAAGCGTTGAGTGGCGGCCTCAAAGATGAACTTGCACGCCATCCGCGCTCGTCTGTATGTGTGTATCCACAGCTCCAGTCCCACCGGCAAATGTGCCTCCAGAAGCGCCTGGTCGCGTTCCGTCAGCCGCTGGAGGACGAGGCCCTTCAGCGTCCTTCGTTGCACCTCGCGCTCAATCTGTGCCCGCCGCTTCTCCCGCGCAGCCTCGCGCATTTGCTGCCTTTGCGCAGTTTCCGCTTCTGATTCCGCGCTGGCCGGCTCCTTTGCTGTTGCATTCGATGCTTCAGGTGCACCAGCTGCATCCTTCGCTTTCTGTGCCGCCTCTTCCTCTGCATTGAGTATGCGTTGGGCCTCCTTTGCAGCTGTCTGCTCCGCCTCCGCCACCAGCTTGTGGTATTCGCCCTGCAGGGTGCGCAGCTCACTTGCCAACTGTTCGCTGCCTTCGCCCAGCGCAGTGTGCAGCCAGTCTAGCAGCTCTTGCGGATTCCGCACGTTGGTGGCCGGCACCGGGATACGCACCTGTTCGCCGGTCTGCCATTCGACCCGAACATACTGCGGTTCGTCGGTGCCAAGCGAGGGCCACGTATGCGGGTAGACAAGGACCGCAAGGCCGACGCTCCACTGGGAGCCGAACTGCAGTTTGCGCGGCAATCGTACGCGAAAGGAGTTGGTCCGGTTGCCTTCGCCGCTCGTGTTTGAAGGCAACACAATGTAGAAGGAAGCTGAAGATGAGGTGGATGACATAAGCTTTGGAAAAGAAGGAATATTTCTTACTCCCTGTTTATATGATCGAAGAGGCAGGAATCCAGCTATTGTGACGCGTTGAGTATCCAGCCCATTTCACAAGGCATTGTTCCTCGCCTTTTGAGTCCCAACGTCGCCTCAACACCTTCTCAATGCTGTACACTTCTTTCTTGTTGTTTTTGCCCCGTGTGTTCGCTTCCCCATTCGATGCCTGCTTGTCGCCGTATTTTTCTTGCGGTAGCACCAGGCATAGATCATTGGCATAGAACATGCCCGTGATTTGTTCCCCTTCCGCATCCCGCAGTCGATACGTGATCGGTCTCCGCCCGGTGCACACTCGGTCCACGATGAACACTTCGTCGGTGAATCGTGGCAGGTATCCCTTGCGGAACGCATGCCGATGTCGCTCAATGCGTACCCAGTCACCGACGTGGAAGCGTGGCTTCATGTACGCACGACTGCTTCGCTCCGTTGCCGCCCGCTCGGCCAACCGTCGGCGAAGCGCTTCCGCATTTTCAAAGCACACATCACGGGGACGCATCCCAAAGATTGCACTGTTCGGCGAGGCGTTCAATGCAGCCACAATGCGCTGTATGACATGCGTCCAGCAATGCGTCCCGCGATGCGTAAAATATCGGTACAGGCGCTCCTTGATGCTACGGTTGGCACGCTCCGCCATTCCGGCATGCCATAGTGGCGATGTCTCCATGCAGCAATGCCTTAGCCGTACTTCGTCCGTCTTGAAGAAGCGTTGAACAGCTTCCGCGGTGAACTCTCGGCCCTTGTCCGTCATCAGACGCCACGGAATGTAACCGCAGCGTCGGAATATGTTCCGGAACGCATCAATCACATCCTTTGCTTGTTTACTTTTCACCGGTTCCACGTACAACTGACGGCTCAGCGTGTCGATGCAGACCAATAGATAGGCATAGCCTTGATTCTGTTCCCTCAGCCGCCTGAAGTCCGCCAGATCTGCTTGCCAATGTGTGTGAAGTCCAGATGCCACTGTGGGCAGGCGCCGGAAACGACGCACCGCCTGGCGATGCAGCGTGTAGACGCGTTGACGGGCCAGATAGCGTTGCACTTCCGCACGTTTTACGTTGACAGATGGATGGAGACGTTGCGCCTCTCGTAGCAGCGGCTCCACGCTGGTGAAACAGGCGGGCGACCGTTCATCCTTGTAGAGCGGATCAAGAACGCTCTCCACCTCGCGCTCTCTCTTCCAATCCATCACCATAGCTGGGGCATAAACCGGAATCTGCTTCTGCACTTTGATCCACCGCTCTTTTTAAAGCTTGTGGCGAGCGCTCCCTGACCTTCCATGCGCTGACTTCTAAGCGACATACTGTGAGTCGCTTCCCCCTCTTCCTTTGGAGGAAACAGCAAGCGTGCCAGACGTACGTCACTCCTTGCATTGCTGATGAATGTTCGATATCCGGGTGGTTTCTTCTGTTTCCGCTCAGCTGTTTGGTATCGACCGATGAAGTGATACGAGAGGACATCACTGAGGTTGCTTCCTTTTATTGGACATAATTCTCCGCGGCGAAGCTGCAATATTTGCATTCCGCGCGCCCCGCCAATGCCCAGATCAGCAGCATTCTGGAGTGCAAGCTTCATTGCAGTCTGTTCCCGTTTCTCTGCCTCTTCACGGTTGAATTGAGCAAGGGCCGTTTGCTGACCGCTTGTTGTTGCCTTTTCCGCATCCGTAAGCTCCTCCTTCTTTGTGCCTTGTGAGTGAGCGGAAGAGGAGGAGTAGGAGGATTCGTTGGCGGATTGAGCAGTTTCAAAGGCGTCTCCAGCTCCGCCCTCATCATCATCGGCCTCCGTTTCCTCTTGCCAGCCTCTTTTTTTCATAACGGAACTTGCTGATTTGGGCGGACGTTTAGCTGTTTTTGGTCTTGTCGGGCTTTTATTTTCTTGCAAATTGACACTTCTCTGTACGTCCGCCAGCAGGTCACGTAGTCCAGCCTTTGCGCTTTCCGGAATTGACGCGACTTGTACATTTGTAGGCCTTTCCTGCTCATCCGTCAACAGCTTCTTGTAGCGTTTGTACTCCTGTTGATAGTGTATCATTCGCTCATCGTCGTTCAGCGTGCTCTTTTCGGCTGCGATGCTTGCCACTCGCTTGGCCGCATGCTCAATCGGTTTGGTGGCCTGGATGGGGGCTGCCTTCTGCTCCTCCTCAGCGCGCGAGCCTGTGATCAGCTGATGGTAGAGTGCCTCTGGGATTAGTAACATTCTTGTTGTGTGCTTCATGGCTCTCCCGGCTAAAGACGCTCGCTGACACGTTCCAGCAACACCGGGAGGAGAGCACTCGCCAAAATTCCAGCCAGGGTCGGCAGCCCACGGCCTCGTTGCACCGCGGATTTTTGTTGTTGGAGCAAAATTTGACGCGCGCGACGTGCACTGCGTGCCCTGCTCAACTCACGCACGTCCTTTGCCTGCCTTCTCAGCAACTGGATGTGACGCTGACCAAGCGGCAGGCGAGCGCGTAGAATGTTCAGTGCGCACTCGACCAGACAAAGTAGTTGTTCGCTTGTCGCGCCTGTGATCAGTGCACTGTAGCACTGCTGCTGGGCCCCGCTACCCCCACTGTAGCGCTTCAGACGTCGAAAGAACTGCGTGTTCCGTCGGATGTGCTCGCTGATTGCTGGTTTTGCGTTTCCGCTTTGTTGTTTGCTGTACCTTGTAAGCGTTTTATGCTGCCTTGATGGCATTGAAGGCGGCACGCTCTCGTGGCATGTACACGATGCACAGCTCTCCCGGGTATATATGCGTTTTCAGGCGCATCCATTGCTTCGTGGTCGGATGCATGTCCACAAGCAGGTATCCAAACGGTTCAACGGTTGCATCCTCGTATGCCTCGAGGAAGTGGCGCAGCGCGCTGCCCGGGAACAGCTGCGCGCCCAGGTTACGCACCTGCAGCGCTCCCACCGGATTGCGCATCAGCAGCAGATAGTGCGAGTTGTTGCGTGCAATGCGAAGCTCACGCGTGAACAGATGCTGGGTGACCAGCACCACGCTGACTCCCCAATTGTGCGATCCGCGCGTGAACAGCAGGTCCAGGTAATGGCCCTGGACGCCCAGCATCAGATCGTCCAGCACGAGCAGCAGACGACCACCGGTCGCTTGCGCCTCTCGCTGCACCTGTTGCTCCTCCGGAACACCGTTGCAGACGCGAACTGTGGGATTGACGCCGCCTGAGCCGACAGTCTCCATCCGTTGAAGACGCAAAATGTGTTCGTTCAGCTCACCGTAGCAATAAAGGACGGCTTGGGGCGCCGGTTCCACCATCGCATCTATGTGGCGTAAAAAGCGCATCACCCATTGTGACTTTCCGCTGCCGGTACAGCCGGACACGCACATCGTGAACGGATGCTTGAACATTGCGGATGACGCATCGCATTGAAAGGGAGACATGAGGATGGGGGAGGGATGCTCACCGCCTCCCGATAAGAACCTATATATATAGGCAATAATTCCCACACCTTTCCCATTTTCTCCCATTTGTCCACCGCCCCACTATAAAAACTTTTTTTCCTCTCCAGACAAGAATGGACTCGAACGCGACCACTGACTGGCTTCAGAAGCCCAGCAAAGAGGCCAGCAAAGATGTTGGGGCTCCTCCTGACGCAAACAAAGAGGCCATGGAAAGCGACAGCATTGTTGCTCCTGATGAGCAGCTCGTCAAGGGGGCAGAGGATGCGCCAGAGCAGGTTGAAGCTGTTGTGGGAGGAGCTCCATTGCCCCTGGATTATCATACGGAAACCGACGGGGCTCTCCTGTTCATCGATGTGGACGACGACGACGACGAGGACAACAACGATATGGATGGTGATGGAAATGGAATGGAGAAGACCGGTGAAAAGGAGATTACCCCATGCTCTCCGCCTGCAAAACGCTTCCAAGCTGTGGATTCTGTGGAGGAGGTTTGTTTGAAAAAAAGCTAAAATCAAACAGGCCAAACAGGTCAAGATACCGCTCATTGACTACTTGTGCGCCCTGAACGAGTGTAAGGTGAAGGAGCTACAGCTTTTGCTGCAGAGCGTGCAGGAACGTCAACGGATGGTCATGCACTTGCAGCAGCATTGCCGTTTGCGTACCTCGCATTTGCGCCCTCCTGAGCGCAACCAGTGGCTCCACTGTCACGACCTGAGCAATCAGAGCGTTAACAGGACCTACGCCTGCGGCGGATACCTCGAACTGACGGTATATTTTTTGTTCTTTTGACATTATTTATTGTTTAGGATATTTTTGTCAGGTGCGCCAGTACTTCTTCGCAAGACATGGCCTTAAAATGAAGCATCCCTACATGCCTGCCCTGATCGAGTTTGGTGGTGGAGCGCACGCCTCCTTCTACCCGTAAACCCTCCCCCTTAATGCGCCATTTATTATCCACACTTTCAGTTTGGAGGTGATCCATGTGATCCTCGAACAGCCACGTTGGCATGCGCACGCCGCACAGCAACAACAGGAGTGTGCGGTCATGCAGCGCATCCGACGCGCACTGGCACCTTTCCCATCCTCATTGACCGATCCCCCAATAACAAATGAACGACGCTCGTTGTCAGACAACAAGCAGAGCGGTAAAAAAGCCGCTGTTCTTGCGGACCCTGGACATGAATTGCCCCCCGTCAATTCGTCAGCGAAAGAGCCTAGCACTCAGCAGCAGCAGCAACATCGCTCAGGCCAATGCTGCTGTTGCGCGGCGTCGCTTCTGCATCGTTGGTGAATTGATGGTCGAGCGGAAGAGAGGACAAGAATGGATATAAAGACCCACAATTTCCTATGACATTATTGTTAGTCCTTGCTCTGGAAAGAAAAAAAATTTTTTGAGATGAATGTCCAGAACAGCACAACCACCTTCAGATTGCTTCCCCCTCTGCATAAGTTCTTACACACCCAATACATATCAATTGCCCGGAATGGTATTTGCACGGAATATGCACCAAGCCGCTTTCACGCCATCATCATGCGCGTGCGCGTGCCGCCTTCCCGATGCGTGACAGCGCTGCTGTTTCGCAGCGGATGCGTGGTAATGACCGGCGTTGGTGGCGCCCCGGAAGACTTCAACTCACACATTTTGCGCTGCGCACGTCGGGTACGTCGACGTGTGACTGCTGCGCTTGACGCCAGTGGTCACGCAAGGCTGGCGCGGACGTTGCGCGTCAACAGGCTATGCGTGCGAAACCTAGTCACCACCGTCCGTGTACCGTTTCGGGTCGCGCTGGAGCGTCTTGCACTCGACATGCGAAGATGGCAGCGAGAGGCCGCCGGCTGTAGCAACGATGATACAGGAGGATGTTTCAGCGCCGTTCGACGCTGCTGCCTGGACCTTTGCGGCTTTCCGGCTCTGCGATGCACACTGAAGCTCCGTTTGCCGCCGGAGAATAGCGGACGGGCCCGCCCACAAGAGTCCGCCCCGCCCTCATCCATCACCCTCCTGGTCTTCGTCAGTGGGCGTGTGATCGTCACCGGAGCAAACAATGTGCGACAATTAAGGCACTCTCTTCCTGCCATCAACCACCTTCTGGAACGCTATCAATGCCCATAGACAACAAGCCCAGTGATATCAATAAGATTCTTTATTACCTTACATGAATAAAAACTATTTATTTTCTTGTTTCATTCTTCCATTACATCACTTTCCGGGCGGTCTTCTTCTATCTGTTCTCCCTCCTCCTCCTCCTCCTCCCCATCATTTTCGTACCATCCAAAGGGACGCGTGAAATAGGCTGTCCCGCGCTCAGCATGCTGCATTCGTAGCACAATTCCCTTCGTGAACACAGGCTTGTACAGCTTGCTGCTTCTGCGTGTGTAGATGTGCGCCAGCTTGTTGCGCTCAAAGCGTCTCGCTGGCACATATGCCTGCTGTTCAGCGTTCGCACGCCTACGCAAAAAAAAACATTTTACCCTTTACTGCTTTTCCTTATTCATTACCGTCCAAAATAGTTTAGAACCATCTGACGCATGCGCTCGTAGGGAAGCATCTGACTCGCAGTGTAGGTGAGCTCAATGCCGCGCACCTTGTAGCATTAAGAATTAGCAACAACAAATAAACAGATGCGATTGTTACTTTGCGTTCAGCGCGCGCATCGTCCCCATTTGTGGCGCAAACGTGCAGAAACCCACGATTTTTTGGTCCACCGGAGAAGAACTCGATGATGCGCCGGCCGGGCCACTCGCGCTTGAGTTGTCCGAGCGCATTGCCCTCCGATGGCAGTGCGGGTGCGTCTCGCCGTTTGACAAAGAATGCACTGTCCGTGTCGCAGTAGAGCAGACGGCCGCCAGCCCGTTGCACCTCCTCCAAGCGCTCGTGCAAGTACAGACGGCCATGCGCTGTGACGAAGCAGGCCACAGCGAGGTTGTTCGTAGGAGGCGCCCGGACAAATGGGTACCGTTTGCGGACCACGCAGCGATCCAATCTCTCGTTCAGATGGACAAAGTCAATCACCTCGGCACTGGTGTCCGCTATGAGGTCGTGGAACTGTCGGGCGCTTTGTGTGAAGCGGACCTCATCGCGCTCCGCGCGCTGTCCCAGCTTTCCCCACAGTGCAACCAACAGCGCCTTTGCGACCGCGCGGAGACCCGGATTGTGGTGCATGCGCGCGGCATCCAGCTGGATACCCTCACGCTCGGCGTAGGCGCGCAGATGTGCTTCGCGCTGCTGCGGGCTGTCGCATGCGGCTGGCCAACCACTGGCCTCCTCCTTCAGACGCAGAAACTTGTTCACGTAGCCCGCAAACAAACTGTTGCCTTGCTCCGGGCTTGCCCAACTTTCATAGTCCCACACCTCGTAGACGCTAATCACGCTATAGCCGAGCGCCATTGCAGCGTTGAGTTCACTGTGAGTGTAGGCATGCACCCATGCTCGTTGCGCATCCGTGTGCCGGCAGCGTGCCAGAGGCAGCCAGCGTGCGGTGCGTCGACGCCTTTGCGCGTTGTTGCCCTCCTCGGCACACGAGCGACATAGTGGGAAGGTGAGACGCCCGCTCAGTGTGCGATAGGGGAGAAGCGTACAATGCGTACCCAGCTGTATTGGTGTTGGAGGCAAAACACGGCAGAGGATGAACCCGCGGAAGGGGTTATCCGCCGGTCTGGTCCACGGAAGCTCAGTTGCGAAGTGCAGCTGCTCCGAAGAGAGAACGCGTGGCATGCCCAGCGGGAACTCCTTGTACTTCATCACGTAGGGGTACAACGAGACCTGCATTGTGCTTGTTTGCAATGTGTCAAATGCACAAACACTCACAATGTCCAAGTCCTCAATCTCCTCATCCGCAGCGCACTTGTAGTACATGGCGAAGGGCTCTACACGCCCGCCGAACAGAGCATCTTTTCTGAGATCCAATGGCGCGGGCACGAAACGACACTCCTCAGCAAACGCCCTTCTCAGTGCCGGCTTACTGCGCAACAGACGCTGGAACTCGCACTCCCACACTTGTTGGACCTCGTAGCCCTGCCGGTGTTCCAGCAGCCAGGCTCTCTGGCGCGTCCGCTCGTAGAGCACTTCGGCACTCAATCCGCCCGCTAGTCGTTGCTGTCGCTGGGGGAAGCACATGGGACAACCTGCGCGGTTGTAAAACTGGCTTGGGGCGGGTACACAATCTTTACCATGCCAGTAACAGCCATTGTATTCAATGGCCAACGGCCGAAGAGGGACTTGACGGTAGAGCAGCGCGTCCAATCGGAACCCATCGTCCTCCACGCACTCCTCGCCAATTGACCATTGGGCGGTGCGCAGACGGCCACGCCACTCCGGCCTCTGGCGCTCCAGCAGTGCAAAGAAGTGACGAGAGGCGGTGGAGGCGCGCCGTCCGCGCAAAAAACCGCCCTCCGGCGTGTGTACCATTGCATCGCGCGGTAAGTGACACTGACGATAGATGGCCAGTGCAAGGCCTGCAATTGTTGTCGACGCCAAGAACGGTTCCATCCCATCCGCAAGTGCGCCGATGATCTCGCGAAAGCGCAGTGTTGCCCTTCGCAGTATGCGCACATCGTTGGCACAGTAGCGGAGCAGCTCGCGTCGCAACAAGAAGGGCTTCTCGCGCTGCTGCTGCTGTTCGTACCAGCGCACGAAAGCCTCACGCTCGGCCGGTCGCATGTTTTCCGGGTCGTACGCTTCGGGCGGTGGCAGCTCACGCTGCACGTCCATGTTTGCCTCAGCAATGATGTTGTATGGAAAGAACGGCTTCTCTGGTACGTGCGCGAGCCCGAACGTTGCTGGCAGTTTGGACAGTGCACATCCGAAAAAATTGAGCGTGTCCTTCGCGATTATGAGTCGCTGGTTACAGCCGCCAAGTTGCATTGAGAAAATGCGCATTCCGTTGCTGACCAATTTCTGGGGTGCATGGCCCCTTCTCTGCAGCTCCTCCAGCAAAAGGTGGTCATCGTAACGCCCCTGAATATGAAGGCTTCAAATTTTATTGCACGATAAATAAAACCAACGCCATTGTGCGCCAGCATCACAGTGCAGGTGTTCAAGGGGCCCGTGTGCAGAAGGAAGTCGGCGAACTGCGACATTGCGCTCCGGCCCGTGGCCGGGTCGCGGAAAAAGCGCAGGCGCCTCGGGTTCAGCCCATCCGCTGGCCAGTGTGCATCGTTTTCCATTCCTTGCTCCTCCTCCTCCTCTTCTTCATCGCTAAATGCGTCCTCGCCTCGCCTCATGGACCACAGGCGACGCTTCGCGCCTCGCCACGGCGCTCCGCAACAGCAGCCGGGCGCGCGACGCTGCGGTTCCCTTTCAATGTCCACTCCGGACGCGATACAACGCTCACACAAAAGCTCTGCGCACACAAGAACCGCCTCATGCTTGCGCGCCACTCCATCATCCTCCTCTTCTTCATCTTCTGCCAAGTGTCTTGTCTGTGCACTCTCCACGTCCCAGAACAGAAAACGCAGTGGACGTCGTCGCTTTTCGCCACGTCGAGCTTGTTGAGGCAATGCTTGATGAGCAAGTTCATCATGCTCTGCTTCCTCCTCCTCCTCTGTGCTTGCGCTTTGCACACCTTGCTCCTCCTCCGCCCCTTCCCATGGAAACTGACGTTTGCTGCGCTTTGGTTGAATGTAGTGTGGCGTCCACTTGGGATCGTGCATTGCTCGACACTGTCGACACACTTGCTGTTGTTGTTGTTGTTGCTGTTGCTGTTGCTGTTGCTGTTGCTGTTGCTGTTGTTGTTGTTGTTGTTGCTGCTGCTGCTGTTGACAATGGTGGACTCCGTGTCGCAGCCATACAATCAGATTGCACCGCGTGCAAATGCGCCGTTCTTCGCAAAGGGGGCGATGTGGACGACGGCCGAAGCGTCCGTCGCGCTCCCATCCCGGCGGAGGCGGATCCAGTCGGCGACGATGCGCATCGAAGCAATCATTGTTCGCAAAAATGAACTGACAGTCCACGCAGCGCAAGGCAGCCCCGTCCTCGTCTGGCCCTCGTTGGCAGGGAAAGCCGAACCCAAAACGGTAACAAAGCGTGCACAGTGCGCGGCACCCATGCGGTGCGTTCGTCGCTCTACCAACGATTCACAATCCACGCAGTATTGACGTGCCTAAAAAGTTTGTGACATTTTTTAACTTTTCGACTAATTTATTACATGAAACAACTGCTCCGGGCGCTGAATGTAGCCGTAATGGCCGCTTTGCAAGACCAGGCAGAGGTTGAACCGTGCGCACTGCTCTCCCTTCCATCGGATGCGAAAGGCCAGCTCGCGCTCGAAGAGCACAATTCGCACTTGCCCGATGCCCAACTGCGCGTCCAACCATCGCTGGATGTGCTCCGCTTCAGGCACCCCATAAGTGGGCAAATCCAACGGCACGCCGGCCTGCTCGAGCAGTTGACGCGCAAGCGGGGCACCGGCTGCACGCTGATGGCTCGCACAAAAGGCGCGAAAATCGGCCACGGGGCGTCCTTGCAACACGCGCAAGCATCGATCAGCAAGCCCGAAGACGATGGAGCGCGCCATACACAAACGGTCCGGCGCAGGCGCGCCATTCACAATCGGAACAAATGACAGGCATCGGACTGTCCCGCGTGCCTGTTCTTCATTATCGGCGCAAGCGCCTTCCGGCTGCTGCTCGAAGGAACCTAAGAATTACAAGAATAACGCAAACCCTAAACGCTTTATGCCAACTCAAAAT
>JAEHOM010000173.1:0-15142 GCA_016433075.1 Hoplolaimus columbus | reverse complement strand
GTCGTGAAAAATTTACAAAATTTTTAGTTAATGTGCCCCCCTGTGGCCAAAATTTGACGAAGTGCCCCCCTATAGCCAAATCCTGGTACCGCCACTGATACACAGGTACATCTTCTATGCTATTATCGAATTCTGATTTTTTTTTAATTCTATTTACTTCCCAATTGTCAACTGCCTAATTGTCTACTGCCCAATTGTCGTACTGCCTTTGATTATTTTAATTAGCACTTTGTTGAATAAAAATCGTGTTCTTTCGAATTCTACAAGTTCACTTATTTATTCCTAAATTCATTTACTCTTGATGATAAATGATGATAATTTGATGATAAAAAATCAAGCATGTTTACAACCCAACTGTTTCTCAATAATTAGACAATTTTCCTTTTAAATTTACTATTGAATCTATTTTGTCACAGATTCATTTATTAACAACACTATATTTCACACATTATTATTACCTTTGTACTATACAAAAACCCACATTCCGGCTCCCCACTCATTATATTTCATCCCTCCATCCAAGTCGCACATCCAAACGGCGATCTTATTACCTTATTAGTACCCAAGACTCAGTACTTAGTACTCAGGGAACGTGGATCAGAGCCCAAAAACAAAAACAGCTGTGATTTTTGCAAACTTATTTCGGGGTGGGATTGAAAGGTGGTGAAATGCGGGAGGTGCGGGTGAAGTGTGGCGCCTCGCGCCCCCATTCACTTATTAGGTCCGCCCACGATCTGACGATCTAGCAACAATGAAAGAGAACATGTATGTCTCTTGACATAAATTTTACCTTTTTTTCATTTTAGCGCTTTTAATATGGCATTGGCAAATCGTGGCAAGTCTGCGCAAAAATTGCACGAACTTCTAATGACCAAACATGATTGGGACAGATTCGAGCCTGAGTTTCGAAAACTCGTACTCCAAAGCGAACAGGCAAAACAATGGTTGGCCGAAAACGTGTTAGATTGCAGAACAGAGATAGACACAGTCATGAAAGATGACAATGTAACAAACTCATAAGAATCATATTTGATAAAAGTTTTTGGGGGAGGGAAGGGAGGGACAGAATGTCAAACTGGATACTGGAACATGTTATACGAACCCCATCACATATTTCAAACCATACGGGAGGATGATTCCGATTGTAAAATAACTATATACATTAATCAATCAACTAATCAATTAGTCATTAGTCAACAAAAATAATTGACAGGAAACAGGGCTGCTGAAGAAGGAGCTAAGTAAATTGGCTGGCATAGGGGACTCAACTTCGATGGAGATGGCTCGCCAGGAGCTGAGTCAGCTCATTGGTGCCAGGAGAAGAGAAGCAGAGCAATGGCTTGTCGGACACTTTCGCATGGATCGCATGGAGTCTCGCTTGGTGTTGTTGGCAGCACTTCCATCCGCCGATGAAGGGCATAAAGCACTGCTTCAATTTTTGGCCGACAATGCACAAAAGGCGGCAGCAATGGGAAAAGATGGCATAGCATTGAATGGTAAAGGTGAACGGAAGCATGTTTACTCACTTCCCTAATAAAAGCATCCTAATTTACTTAAACGGATCCTTGCGTTGACCGTTTCCCCGCTCTTTTTGGGGGACATCGTTTGCCCTTTTCATTTCTCAAACTTTGTCATTGTTTTGCTTTTTTTGCTGTCTTATATTTTTTATCTTTCTGCATCAGGGGTAGGGTTGCGCCCCGATCCCGACCCCGAAAATTTCACCCCGACCTGAACCCGACCCCAAAATTTTTAACCCGTCCCCGAAACCGACCCCGAAAATTTGAAAATTAAACCCCGAAACTCCGACTGGAAACCCCGACCCCGAACCACTAAAAATAGACCCCTAAGAACGGGAAAATAAATTGTGTGTAAATGTAAATTTTTGAACTAACTCTGAAAAAATGGTGAAATTTTCCGTGAAAATCGCAACTTTTTAAATCAAAAAAGCGTTAGCTTCCCGGCCGCCAAGAATTTCAATATTCTAAAAAATAGTTTTTGAAAAAAGGTGACATTTCCCGTGAAAATCGGAACTTTTTAATCAAAAAAGCCACAGCTTCCCGCCATTTAAAAAGGTGAAATTCCCGCAATAATCGCAACTTTAAAAAAAGAATCTGCTCAAAAAGAATCTGACAACTCTGATGAAGAAATTGTTCAATGCGAATGATGCAGAAAAATTGGCCAATTTGCTTACTACAAAATTTTGCTCGATTTAAATTATATCCGTACGTTATTTATTACGTAGCTCCAATTTTATACAATTTTTTTTATTAGTATATTTATATAGGTTTTCTTGCGATTTTGGTACCCTAGGAAAAAGGAATCTTTCACCCCCGAACCCCGACTCCGAAATTTTTTCAACCTCGACCCAGTGGCGGTTTTAGGATTTGGCCGTAGGGGGGGGGGCTGTACCTCCGAGGCGAAATTTTTTTTCAAAAATTTGCCATGAGGGGGGCTGTACCGCTAGTATTTCAGCCAAAAAATCATTTTCTTAGGCCAAAAAGGGCATTTTGGTCAAATTTTTCCATTTTTTAGAGATCTTAGGGCGCCGATAGGCGCCGTCAGGGAAATTTTTGGCGATTTTTTACTGTTTTCCTTAAGAAAATCGACGAATTTTTGTCGATTTTCAACGAAATTTTTCAAAAAATTTTAATTTTCTTCCCCCGCCCCTTAAAATTTTATTTATTTTTTTCTGGCCATGGGGGGGCTGTAGCCTCCTCCGCCCCCCCTAAAACCGCCACTGGTGCCAAACCCTTTCCCAACTGGTTACAGGCCTGCTTATGAGTAAAATCGTGCATATTATCTTCTTCCAATCCTTCATGTATTTTTCTTGTTTGACATCTTTTTCGTTTTCTTAAAGAAGCTAGCATATTTTGTTCATTCTTTAGCTAGGAAGTCCTCTTTCAAATACTACCCTCTTTTGTTGTTTTTGCCACTTTTTATAAAGTACAAATGATTTTTCAGCAAAGGTCAACAAAAGATTTATCAATAAAGACCAATTTTTATTTATACGGGGATGACTGAAAAACCATTTTGGTTCATCTATTTACGTATCTATGTTGATTTTGAAGAAGTTTTAAAATCATAAAATGGATGCCAAATCAATACTGATGGAAATATTTTTATCCTATTGAGGAATTCATGAGCTTGCATATCCAATTAATAGGTTGGTATGCTCCATTGATTGGTCCATCATAAATCACACGGGACCGGGTCTATTATTTTTGTAAACTAATGCTCAAAAAGGTGCTTTTTCGCCAAATTTACTAATTTCATCGTCTTTTGGAAATTTATTTATAATGAAAAAAGAAAATAGTATTTAATAGGGGACTTCCTAGGCTATAGGCTATGGATAAATATTCTTGGGCTTCGGGTACTTTCCCATTTCAGGGGGGGTCCCAAAAATCACTTCTATACATTTCCTATCTATTTTTTAGGCCTCCAAATGACCTTTATAGGTGTTTTTAGGCTGCCAAAAAAATTCTTAATTGAAAAAAAATCTTTATTTTTTTTTGGCAAAAGACCTCTATAAAGGTCATTTGGAGGCCTAAAAAATAAATGAGAAATGTATAGAAATGATTTTGGGACCGGCCCTGAAATGACCCACCCCCTTCCCCCTTGAAATAGGAATTAGGAATGTACCGGGCTTCTTTATAAAACTTCAAATAATTGATCAAAAACAAAGATGACTTTATATGATACGACCTGCTGGACCTGGCATATCATTGATACTAGCACTTTGTTTATTAAGGGCACATCGCGGCCTTCCCACTATCATGTGCTATGGGACGACAACAATCTCAGCGCGGACGAGTTACAGCAGCTCACCTACCAGATGTGCCACACCTATGTCCGTTGCACCCGCTCCGTATCCATCCCGGCGCCCGCCTACTATGCGCATCTGGTTGCCTTCCGAGCACGCTACCATCTCGTGGACAGGGAACATGACAGGTTCGTCCTGTTAACTTTAGCTGTTTTTTGCTATAATTAACTTGACTTGGCTTTTTTCAGTGGAGAGGGTAGTCAACCTTCCGGCACTAGTGAAGACACTACATTATCGAACATGGCGCGTGCTGTTCAAGTGCATCCGGATGCCAACTCAGTCATGTATTTTGCGTAGTTATTTCTTTCATTCTTCCGCCGACTTTAGGTATTTCTTTTCCTTTTTCAAATGTTCCATTCGATCTTTACAGATTGTTCACTTTTTTTGTTTGTTTTGTCGAATGCATCAAAATAGGTCTCCAATTCTATTGCTCCACGCGCCATTTGTCAAATATGAGATTATTGACTGACAGCATCCTTGGATCCATGACAATTGGTCGAATTCTCATTATTACTATTATATGAATGCCAATTTTTCTTTCTTTAATTAATATTAATAATGCATTGGTTATTATAAAACAATAACAAATCTACTTCCAATGACCTTTTTTGTCTCTACCCAACCTGTTTCATTTGATATTATTGGCTGCTTACTGATTGATTTCTCTTCTTCTCATGCTTCATCTATGCCATTAAGCAATTAACCGCATCTTTTTTTAATCACCTTGCCTCACTACACACCCTTTAGGACTGCTAAAACCTAAAAATGGTCAAAAACAAAAGCTTGATAGTTTTTCTTTTAATGGATTTTGGATGGCAGTAGCTTAACTAATAATAAGGCTGCTTTGGCATCGGTTTCTGTCCATTATTGTATTTGGTGCCGACCGTCATCCATGTCCAAATGGCGGTGTTGGCCCCGACATGGCATAATACAATGTTGGCGGGAATTCATACCTAACAGTCACATTTGTTAACAAGCTTTGGGCTGATAATCAGTGGGAATTGGGAATAATCCAAATTGTTTTGCGCAATTTTCCTTTACTATTTTCTGCTTTAAAGCTTACTACCCTTCGTCTCCCTCTCTTCTGTTTGTATCAATTAACAAAAGAATTCACATATTTTTTTATATTTGTTCTTATTCTTTATTTTCCCCAAAACAGCTGAAAGTACAGGCCAAAAATTGTGTATGTAATATTAATCCATGATCAATCCCGCTCCCATATTCTGCCAGACAGCACATGTGAAAATTGACGAAATCGCTAAAAGTTTAATTGAACGCATTTAATTCCTGAAATTCGTATTCATGCATGAAATTCATTAGTTCATTACCATAATTAAATAAATAGATATGAAACGATTTTATTACATGAATGATGTATGATACATTCGTTCCAATTTATTCCCTCTGATTTTCAATCATTTTTTCAATTCCATATCTGCTGTCCTGCAGTCCTGCAGACCAATCCCAATCCACAATTTTTTTCTTTTTGGTGTCCACCTTTCTTACAATGCACATTATTTTTTCTCATAATACTCGTGAACGATCCACTCTGACAGTCAGGAAAATATACATTTTTTCGGTATGTCGATTCCTCCATCCTCCTCTTATCATCTTCCATCCATTCCATTCAAAAGGAACACGGAACAAACAGTAATAGTCGGAATGAATCTTTCTTTGATCAGCAACACCTCTTCTTTCTTTGGTTGGACAAACCCAACATCGCTTTACAATGCATCCATCCATCCATCATCAGCAGACCATCACCAGAAAGAACCACCACACCGGCAAGAAGCCTCCTCCCTCGCTCCCATAAATGTTCCATCCACTTCGTTTTCGTCCATTGTTCATCTTCTCGCTCATTCGCAACCTTTTCATTATTCATTAGCAATCCCTCCTCCTCACATTGTCTTATTGCTCTTTAAAAAACATTCTTTCTCCAGAAGCTGCCAGCCTCTCCGTCGATCGATCCTTTGCCCTCCCTCCTTCCATCGAACGATGCCCGCCCCCTTCCATTTATCTTTCGTTGTTTTTTACTCTCTTGGCTCCCCTCTCGCACCCTAACCACCCAAATTGCGGATGTGATGTTTGTTCGTTATCTTCTCCCCCTTCCCAACTTCACACCCCACCGCCACTCCTGCTACTTTATGCCCACCCAGCCAGCTTCTGTCACTCCCAAATCCCTGATTGACTTGCAATAAGTCAAGATCCTACTCCTACATACATCAGCTCTCTGACACCCAAGTAATCAAATAATCCATCAGTTATTAAGCATACCATCATTATTCATTATTCTGTAAGCACCTGCTGTTTTGTTTGCGTCCACAGCCGTCACCTACTTTCACAACAAGTTGTACAATGTTGAATAATAATGAGTTAACGAGGCGGTGAGTGTTCGGATGGTTTGCCAGTTAACAAATTGGGTGACTGAAGCGGTTCACTTACTAATTGAATTTATTTTCGTTTTTTGATGATATTTTTAACGTGGTGCGACAAACCGGGACGGACAATTAGGGATGGAATTTGACACGCGCTTTTGACACGTGTGCTTTTTTGACACGTACGCGCTTTTTTTATATTCCCTCGGGTTGTCTGGGTCTGGGGTAGTCGTCCCACGTACACGTTTTTGACGTGTACGCGTTTTTTACATGTACATGCTTTTGACATGTACGTGCTTTTTCTGTCCCGTTTTGTCCGTCCCGTTTGGTCTACCAATCATTTTTAAATCAGAAAATAAAAAAGAAAGTCCACCGCCCGGTATCTAAGTGAACAATTTTTAATTTTGCTCTTTTGAACGAATTTGTGCCCCCAAATGTTGCACGTTTGCAATTTTCAATTTGTTTTTCAGTGGATAGGTATTTCGGCTCTGGGCTTCGGAGCCGGCTCTGGTGCGTTCATGAAACAGTTTTCTAAAGTATTGAAAAATATTTAGTTTTCTAATCAAAATACATTTTTTTAAACAAATCATTTGGTAAAGCTGAAGATGAAATTAATGGTTATAAACTTTAAAAATAATAAGTATAAAGCCACAAAATTGTACGAAAATCACCAGAACCGAACAAATTACCGAAATATTGTTTTCGGTCTTTGACTGGGCTTTGAACTCGAGCCGAGATCCTGAATAAGTCGGGCTTTTCAATGAGTCCGGCAACAATGGTTGTGTCAGCAGTTCGACGGGGAGCAAACAATTCGGTGATGCCACTGTCGCGTATTGGTTATTGTTCAGTGGGACACTTGTGATTTTTGACCAATGTGACGGAGTTCATTTGACGGGTGGAGGATTCCAAAAATTGGTCGCGTGATTTCGCACATCCTTACAAGCATTCTCTCGCCATAAAAGAATGTGTTCTCATTTCTTTGTTGGATTTGTCAAATTCACAAATATTTTAGCAGGCTGAATGGAATGTTTTTGGGTGTTGGGAGGTGCAGACGCAGAGATGGAAGAGCGAGGAGCAGACAGATGATACAATGACCGGAGCAGCACAACAGAGAGAGGGAGAGAGATCAGAGACACGGACGAGCACAGAGATCACCAGCATCCGATCGCAGGGAGTTGCCCCCCTGGGCTATTTGTATCAGCGTCGGAACCCGAATGAGTTACCCTCGAGCGCGTCCAGCGCTCTTCTGGCCCGTTGGTGGTGGCGTGCCCATCTCAACTGTTCCAGTGCTCTGTGAACATGGTCGGAATCCATCACAAGACAACCTTCAAGGCATCAGATACCTTCGTAGTCCCGTTCCGGTGCCGCGCTTACTCATCAGTCCGGCGAAGTCATCTCCATCCAGGATGTCCAATGCCCGCTTGTCCAAACCGGTAAATCCGTCGCCCTCCAACGCGTTTAGTGCCCGCTTCCGCTTTAACCCCATGAAGTCATCGCCGTCCAGCGTGTCGAGTGCACGCTTTTCAAAGCCGCTGAAGCCATCGCCATCCATCAGATCCAACGCACGCTTTTGCAATCCGCCAAAGTCGTCCGACTCGAGGATATCCAGTGCACGCCGAGGACGGAATGCCAATACTTCGATGGCACCTTTTCGCGTGAGGCAACAATGGAAAACATTTTTGGAATCAAATGCCCACCTGCCCTGTTGTTGGCCAAGTTCCGTCCCGAAACGCCGCTAGTTTTTCCAGCCAACGAACTGCTAAACAAGGCAAATAGCAGAAGCACGCAGCTCAACACCTGTTCAGGGAATGATTGGTTGGCTCCGTGTTGTCACCATTACATGAATGAGTGTACTGACTGACCATGATTGGATTGGACCTCCGCAAAGAAAGCAGCCGCCGCATTGTGGAGCAAGTGCAGTGTGTGTGTGGTTGTACGAATGGATGGAAGTGCGCGCGTGAAATTTGACTCGCCTCTCCTCGGTCGTTTTGTTCGTCGTCGTCCTCTTTATTAAGACTCTCGCAAAAATCCTCTGGCCGCCGCCGTCTTATGGTAGGGAACCCTGGAATTATGATGGCATGCGTTGGTTGGTGGCGTTGCACAACCCCATATATTATATCATCATTTCGTCATGGCTCCGGACCTCTCAAAATGCGTCGAAAAATTTTGAGACTGACACTCACGCGATTCCCATACCACATCTTCCCTCGATTCCTCAAAACGTCGATTAGATGCATACGCCTTCCACGCACTGCCCCAGCCTTTCACAGACCATCAACCACGCCATCACCCACCCACCCATCATTATCCAAAAGCGTGAAAAGCAATGAAATGGACAAGCTCGAATTTCCCCTTCCCCGCTGCCCATTTTGGACAGTTCAGTGCCGGCTGCACACTATGTACCATTAATAACGCCGTATGTCGTTTCCCCCCCCCCCTTCCGCCTCCCTTTTCATCCTCATTGGCTCCCATTTCCGCGCAATTGTCCGTTCGTCTCCTGCTATTAGGAGGGAGGGTGTTTGTTGTGAGAGCACCAAATTGGGAAGGAAGAGGCGACCGGAAATGGACACGGATGGAACACGAATGGGCGAATAAAAGGAGCAGATTAGCACACAGACAAAGTGCACAATTGGCCACGGAGAGTGGGGGGGGGGAAGGGGACAGGCAGGAAATATTCCAGAGGATGAGCATTAGCAGACGCAAAGTGAGGAAGGAGCCGAAGACAACCGGCCCCTACCCCTATGGCACATTGTGGGCAACACAAAAGGGTAATGAGAATGAACGGTGGCCAGTGAATAATGGGTTGGCATAAGATAGAGACGGGGGCGGAATAAGACTGATGAGATGATGATGGGAGGAGGTGCTTTTGCCGACGACGATGGTGGGGAGGGGAATAAAAGCACAGACGGACGAAGAAGGGACAGAGTAAGAGGGGCAGCAGGTGAAGGAGAATGGTGCCATGCCCTCCGGACGTTTGTTTGCCTGCCTTCGGGGATGAATGCTTAAATGGGATGATAAAGAGGCGAAGTGGTGGGCGTCCGCCTCCACCCACCCGTCTCCTCCTATTCTTCGTTGGATTAATTTTTCGCCGAAATTCACGCGCAAAAATGGGAAATGGAGAGGCTGGCGCCGCAGTTCCTCCCGCCTCAGCCCTTAGGGATTCGGAAGCGAACGAAGCATATTTGCTGCCCAATTATCATGAACGGCCCAACGAGCTTCTGCTGCTGAGGAGCAAATTAGAAGAAGGGATCATCATCCCGTCTGATGAGAAGGTGGGGTAGTCGTGTGATGATGATGATATGCACTAGTTGGAAAAGGGCCAGGGACACGGAGCTGTAAGGTGGATGATGAGATGATGGGTGAAGGAACGAATTGTGGAGGCTTAAAAGGCATAAGGACGCGCCCTCTTGTCCAAATCAGAAACCTGTGGTCGTCCAGACAAACACACCTTTCTGCTCCTTTTGTGCGCTTCAGTGCACAGAAAACAGAGGGAAAGAGAGGGAGAGAATGCTGACTTCACAACAGTACAGCTGAACGCCTTCCGCTGGGCGCCAAAGTTCCTAACACATGAAATGCAAAGTTGGAATGTATGATGAAAATGACGGATGTGCTGTGCCCCCGACCGAGGTCTTTTGTCCCTACTCTTTCACCCATGTTATGTCTTCGTCTGCTCATTTCCCTAGCGGAATAATCCCAACACCCACCACATATTAGCCAAATTAAAGTTTTTCTCGTTTTCCAGGACGAGAATGGATGGAGGCTCTCCTCCTACTCCTCAAAAAACCAAGGGAACTATTTGATTAAAAAAGGAATATGGTGTTGTTCACCTGCGTAGGGAGCTCCGGAAAAACCGATGAGAAGGCCAAGTTTTGGGCGTGAAATGAACAGATGACGCAAGAGGAGGAACCCCGCCGGCGGGTGGAAATCGGACAAGCACAATTCCCACAGGGAGAGAAGCGGGGTGTGGAGGGGTGAAGAGAGATGAGTGATGGGGGAAGGAGGCAGGCAAGACAAGACATCTGCTGACTGAATGAGTGAGGGGATGCAAATTGAAAGAAGCGCACAATGGGGGGGGGGGCACAAGCACAACACAAATTGGGTGGGAAGAAGCGCATGGACGGATTGATAAGCGAAATCAAATTTTGCGCCATTTTTGTGTCTGGGTTGACTTTCCTTTTCCAAACAAAGTTGGATCAGAACATCAGAAGCCAACCTGAACAATTTTTGGCACTAAATAAAGAAGGAACGTCGTCATCCATAGGGAGGTGTGTGTGTGGAGACTTTCCAGCCACACCCGCCCCTCCTTTGCGCCTACGTCCTTTCCTTCCCTCATTCAAAAATGGCCAATTAATTGGCACGAAACTGCCTTTCCTGATGTGAGAAGCAGTGCCTTCACCCTTGCCCCCCCCCACAGCACTTGTTGCTTAAATGCAAATGACCAAAATTCATACGAGGGACTATTCTCGGGAAGCTGGAACAAACAACAAGAATAAATTATACGATGAAGATGGGATGGCCATGGGATTGGGGCGGCTTTTCGCGAATTGCCATAAGCTAATGCATTGTTTTCGGCGATGACAAAAACAACATCTTTGGAGGCTAATTTGTTATTACCAAAATTGAGCGTTGACGATGGGTTACATAGATGATATCTGGTGGGTGGGTTAGTTTCAAAATAAAAGTAAAATATGTTTGACAGGAAGGTCCAGGGTTCGCCAATCATCATTTTCCTCTCATGAGAATTTTGCATTCTTCTGCTTAAAAGTACAACAGTGAAATCGCCTTTTTTGAGGCAAAACCAAGCAAACCCCAAAAATAGAACAGAACCCACAGAACATCATAAGTAAGGCACCCAAAAATGGGCTTAAGGCCGGGTAAGCACCACCATTAAAACAACCTATTGGAAGAGCCCATTTGGGAAAATTACAGCCATTAGCCGTTGAAGATTAAAGAAAAACCTGGTTGTTCGAAAAAGTGGCATCCCTAGCAGTTCCCCCAGAAGCATCACCACCAGAAATTGACACACATAGTAAGGTAAGGAGCAGGTTTATTGCGACTGCTGACGAGCTGATGCTTCTTCGCCCACCGTCCGTCCTTGCATGCACCCACTCAGGTCTCCCGTCTCCCCCAGAAAACCAATTAAACCTCCGCCCTCCCCTTAACCCATCAAAATCAAATTAGTTTGTTTTTCCCCTTCAAATCTCCTTTGCTTTATCACTACGAACCCAACAAATATCAAACGAGAAAGATAGAGAATAATACATCAAATCAATTAAGAACTAATTATTGTAAGGGTACTCTCTTATTTTCCCTGGCTTAATTATTTATTGCAACGAAAAAGCATTCTCAACGAGTTCAGGACAAAAAGAATGAGAAAGCCACAGGTGGTGACATGTGGTTTCGACAGAATTGATTTCGACAGTATTCGACAATCAGCGGCTCATCAGTTCTTTTGTGCGCTACTAAATGCTTGAAGAGGATAATTTGTGGTTCCATAGTTTGCTGATTAGATTAGCAGGCTGCACCCGCAGATGGAATCAGGTGCCCACATCAAGGAAGGTGCGAAAAATGGATACGCCAAGACGAAAATTTACAGACTTTAAAAGCAGATTTCAATAATCCCTGCCATATGAATGGCAAACTCAATCAGACATTTTTGCATTCCCTTCCGTAGATTCAGTTTTCCCTTCACTCAGCTGAACAGATTTATTTATAATGTGCTTTTTTATCTTGGAATAGTAACTAACAAATTGGTCAGGGAAGGTTCTTCTAGCCAAATTACTCTCCACGGATATGCATTTTATCGCTTTCAGTTACGAACATTAAGAAGAAGCTGAACCAATTATCTATTATCATCGAACTATATCAACAATTTATAACCAGGAACAATCCGTAACGGAATATTTTTGGTAACCAAACAATAATATAATAGTAATATGGACGCAGATGGGTTCCCGGAAAACCGAAAACAATTTCCCATACTTTCATCATCTCATCATCATCATTAGAACAGGTTGCGCGACTGTTATTCATCAGATTAATTCTCCAATCTCGGCAGGCATCTCCTCAATTTGTGTGGAGTAGTAAGTCTCAATGTCCTTCAGCATTTGTTGATCCTGAAAAGAAATAAGTGAGCGACGAAAGGCAAACCACGCAATGGCGTTGCGCAGAGAAGAAAAATTGTGTTTGCTCAAAAAATCGATGGGAAAGAACATAATTAAATTCCAAAAGGCTTCTGCTGTTGTGCTCCTCCCTCGGGCAATTTTCCCTTTTGGGCGAAGAGGTCAGAATGCCTCAATAACATGAGGAGGCTGGGCCCAATATAGGTATGGCATCCCGTTGCAGCCTTCGAAAGCAAATAGCAAAAAACCAACTTGTTTGGTCACAAAATTGATGGCGACACCCTTGCGACCAAATCGACCAGACCGACCGATACTAAACAAAGTTCAAAAGTAGTTGGAGACCGCAATGACTATAATTCTCACCGGTGAATGTAGTTCTCGCGATTTGCAGGCAGGTCATAGTTGATGACAACGGACACTTGCTGTACATCGATGCCACGAGCGAGCAGGTCAGTGGTGATGAGCACTCGGGAGGAACCGGAACGGAATTCTCGCATAATCACATCCCGTTCCTGCTGCTCCATCTCTCCATGCTAAAGCCAAATAAGACACATGCAACCCAAACCAAAGCAAACACATCGCATACCATGAACGAGACGGTGAATTTTTTCTGGTGCATGTTACGTGCCAGATCCTCCACCTTCCTGCGCGTGTTGCAGAAGATGACTGCTTGGGTTATGTTGACCGTGTCATACAGATCACAAAGTGTCTCGAACTTCCATTCCTAAAAGTTTGCTTACAGATGTTTCCAAAACTAAAACCAGCCAATATACCTCTTTGTCAATGAAAATATAAAATTGTCGAATTCCTTCTAGAGTCAATTCCTCCTTCTTAATGAGAATTTGGATTGGATTTCGCATGAACTTCTTGGTCACTTCAAGAACATCATTGGGCATTGTAGCAGAAAGTAAGACAACCTTAACGCAAAAGTTAAAATATGAAAACACCACACACCACACAATACCTGAACATCATTCGGAAGACTTTTGAACACGTCATAGATCTGATCCTTGAATCCTCGAGATAGCATTTCATCTGCTTCGTCAAGGACAAACATTTTGATCTTCTCAGTTTCTAGTTTTAGGGAAAAAACGATTAAGAAGACAAATAAATGTGGCAATCCAATTACTTTCCGATGTTGAGAAAAAGCAGAAACAAATAACTTACTGAGAGAGCCTCGTTGGATCATATCATTCACGCGTCCGGGAGTTCCGACAATCACCTGCACTCCACCTTCCAATTTTCGCTGGTCATCGCGTACGCTAGTCCCTCCAATGCACATGTGGAATTTAACGCCCATGTAGTCACCAAGAGCTCGCATTACCAGAAGGATCTAAAAGCACTTACCATCCATGCGATCATTCATCAATTGTACCTGTTGTGCCAATTCACGGGTTGGGGCCATCACCAGAGCTTGAACATCCGGTGAGTCTTCATCAACACGCTGGAGCACAGACACAGAGAAGGTTGCCGTTTTCCCAGTTCCAGATTGTGCTTGCGCAATCACATCTTGCCCTAAATAAAGGCATGTATGATCATTGATCACCATAACAATCAGTAAAAATGTTCGTTCGCAAATAATCAACCCAACCACAACCAAAAGAAATGTCAGTTGGTACTGTTTTTTATGTAGCTAATAAGTAAGCTAATTTGATCCCACTAGTAATTGGTGTTTCTTCAAACCTGTACAACATGGAACGATAGCGCGTTGTTGAATTGCAGAGGGCTTCTCAAAACCAAATGCATAAATACCCCTCAGCAATTTCTCCTTGAGACCCATGTTGTCAAAGGACTCGACCACTTCGTTTGTGTTCGACTTAATAAATGGGAATAATCGTTAATAAGCAAACAATATGTAAATTAATTAATGGCTGCTTCTGATTAGTAATCAAAGGAGGCTTAGCCCTAGAGGTGGTGCATAATTTAGGATCTTACATTAGAACCAATCTAATTATATTTCAGGTTTAACTGTAAGTGTAAATACCATATACAGGCTAAACATTAGATAACCGAATACCTGAATGGTATAGTCATCACCGATCTGAGAGGTAAATGTCGCCCCTCCATTGGGGACGTCATTGGCGGCGTCACTCTTCACATTATCTTTTTGCCTAATTTTGTAAGAAATTAATTTTGAAAATGTGCGTCAAACATACTCTATTTTCGCATCAGTCATGACAAGTCAACTTATAGATGGTAAAAGACTATAGCTTTTAATATTTCTATCTGTAAAAGTCAATTCATATATAAATGTGCTAATTTAGGAAAAACTAGATTTCTGCGCACTTTGCTGCGACACACATTATATGCATGCATATATTTTGATTTTGCATATATTTGTTATTTAGTGAGTAATCAAATGAATGCAGAAAACAAAGTGGATGTAGATATATACGATATTGTACAGAAGTATTAGGTTATACGGTACAACCAGTACCATAATCACACGTGGGCACCCCCCCCCAAACCCCCCACCCCCCGAATTGGAAGGGGAGGTCACGCATCGCGCAGCAAAAATGGCGAGGGTCGCGCAAACGAACCGAAAATTTTGCAGCAAAAATGCAATAAAAACCGAAATTTTCGTCCCAGAATGTAGGGTGGAGGGTCGCGCAGCGAAAAAATTTCGGGGGTCGCGCAAAATTTTTCGAATTTTGGGCGGGGGCTGCCCACGTGTGATTATATAATGTATTTTCTCCCGCGGAGGAGTTTCTACCACCCCCTCCCCCAAATATATTACCCTGCCTTCTTCACCAATTGTGAAAAAGTCTTCCGTCCATTAAAGAAGCCAATTAAATTAAATTAACTATATTTTACGGTGTGCATAT
>JAEHOM010000172.1:0-15154 GCA_016433075.1 Hoplolaimus columbus | reverse complement strand
AGCACCCTCGAAAACCCCCGGGTAGCAAAAATCCGCGCGATTTTAGCACCTTTGAAAATAAAGATACTTTTTTTTTTGCCCCATAAAGATACTTTTTTTTTTGACCCAGCACCGTATATAATACGACCTATATTCAAAATTGAACCATGGTCAATATATCGAAGCCTTCCATTAGAATCGTTCATGCGCCTCACTCTACCCATTTCTGGATATTTCAATCATCTCTTCCGTCTAACTTGTAAGTTGTAACACCAATACTGCAAAAAAGGCATATTTTTTCATTTTTTCGGAGTGACACGAAAAACATAAGAAAAATTAACCAGTTGCTTTCTAGCTTTCTATACAACAGGTCATGGCTGTAAATCCGTTAAAGAATGTGAAAGCGTGTCACTGTTATGCACATCATTAGTTGTCCAGCATTCCAGATTCAGCAACGACCAATTGATCAATTCAATTGACCAGGGTCCCGTGGAAGTTGGGAGGAACCGGAAAATACCCGCACGCACGCATACCCAGAAACATCAATAATCAAATTCAAATTAAAAATCAACGACATAAAAGCAAAAATGGGATTAGCTATTTATTAGCCAGATATTTTATGCAGAATTTCATATGTGAATCTCCGTTTGATAATACTTGTAATGGAATGAAAAATTTGACAAGTTAACAAAGTGTAAGGCGTAAGTATAAAAAATCCAGATGAATGAGTCCAATTAGTGGTCTTTACACGGTACAGTATAAATAAGTGCACATTTCACACCAATCAAAGTTTGAGCGAATTAGTAGCACCAGCAGTCGAAGACACCTTATCTAACACGTACTTGCTGAAAGTTCGCAAAAACTTCGGATACTCGCGCTGCAAAAAAAAAACAAATTATTTTTTCCGTTTGAAACACATTACCTTGTAAACTTGACGGAGACCGATTTTGGGGACCCAACCGCCGGGATGGACTAAAAATCAATCATTAAGCCAAAGACTTCGCCTTATAATATTTGCATAAAATTAAATATAAAAGCACTTTGCAACCTTTAACATTCAAAATTTACTTTGTCTTAATAATTGTATTACATTTACTACATTTTGCTGATTTTTTTTCAAAAATAACTTGATAAATGGCAAATAATAAATAAAGGTTTAGACTTAATAATTGTCTTTTTCGTTAATACCTTGCGCAACATATGTGATCAGACAGCGAACATCGGCTCGCGTCATCTGGTCTCGAGATTTCTCATGAGACGATCGAGATGGATTTGGCACGGTCCGACAAAGCATGGCGATGGTTAATTTCACGCGCACCGCCGAAGGCTCAGACAACTAAAATCCGAGTTCATTCACTGTTCACATTCGATTTTACCTTAAATCTGTCATCCTATCGAGATATGCTCTATTTCAGTTTTAGTTTTCATCACTTTTAATGTACGAGAATTCATGATAATTAGTTTTATGCTTTTCTGGTTCTGTAATTGGCTTACATTTACAAAACCTTATGAAAATATACAAACCGGTACATCGCTGCGCTCCACGGACTGATTGCACACCTGGATTCCGAAAAAAGAATTAAAAATCCAAAAGTTTTGGCCACCATCCAGGCGTCCAGAGCATCTGGGCACTCGGAGGAAACGTCCATTCGTTGAGACCAAAACAGCGACTCGCGACGTGCGGTTGGCCAAATACGACGATGGACCTATACAAAAATTGAGCATGTGTACTGCGAAACTGAATGAGAGATGTTGAATCATGCAGTCTCCTGTCTAAAAGCTATTTACTGCAGCCGTTTACAGCGACTAACTTTTCAAAAATTCACAGCCATCGCTGTATAAGCACGGATACGAAGTGGCTAAAACGCAGCTATTCGATTTTTCAATAGCTGTAGGCTGTAGACAGTCCGTAGCTGGAAATTTCCAAAAATTCATAGCTGAGGATTCAATGTTGTAGAGCGTGTAGCCGGCTATTAAGCGTGACTATAAGCCAAAAAGGAAGAATCTTTAGAATTTGAGAATTGGCGAAATAAAATTCATGCCATTTTTTCTTGAAGTGAACAAATGTACTAATAATATTTTCTTCTCATGCTTTAAAAATCCTAAATATGATAAATTTTCTCAGCACAACTTCTACGCATACCTGATGAATGATGGCGGTATGAGGCGAAATGTGTTCGATAACATTGCATTTTTCAATGGTATCTATAAAAGTACATAGATTCTAGAATCTCCATGAAAAAGTGATTGAACTTACCATCCCACTCCATTTTAATATCCGGACGGAAAAAAAGGTCAATAAACTCGCGTGCGGATACACCCTAAACCGGAAAAATGTGATTGGATTCCTAATTAAAGGTGTCAAAGTAATTAGTAATTATCGACTGAACAAATAATAAGATCTTTAAGGAAAATTGAAAAAATTGACAGTAGGTTCCTTATTCCCTTTTCGAGATTACGTAATAAGCATAATCACGGTCTGGATAACCATCCAGACCGTGATTATACTTACTAGGTAATCTCGAAAGGAATAAGGAACCTTCAAAATACCCAATGGAATTTAGAAGTAGATTTTTTTGTAATAAACGAGTTTTGCTGGAGGTACCATTATAATTTTACAAATAACAACGCGTACATCGACCGCGTGCAGCGCTTTTAGCGGATCGATTACAATGCCGTCTTCAAGCTCCTTCTGCAGAGTGTACATACGTAAGTCGCCGTCCTGAACAAACAGCTCCCATTTACCACCACTGTTGTTATCATCATCGGTTGCCGATGCCAGCGCATGGTGCAACCGAAAATTGGAGCAATTACTAATATTAAATATTTGTGAATTTATAGTTTTTTTTTAAATTCCTAATATTTTACTATTTAACATGCACTTCTCTCACGTCAGCCATTGTTTTATTGTCTCTCCTTTATATAATTATTAATTTATCTTTAAATTTTTGAATGGAATAATTAATTGATTCTTTTATTTTTATGTATGAGGAACAGGGCCGTCGCCAGGAAAATTTTTCGGGGGAAGGTGGCGGAAAGGGGAATGAAAATTCCGAAAATTTTTCGCTTTTTATTGCATTTTTACTGATAAATTTTCCAAAAATTTCCATTTTTCATTCGGAGGCCATGGCACACCTTGGCTCCCCCCTCCCTCTCGCGACGGTACTGATGAAGAAGAGATAGTAGATAGGTTAAGTGTGCGCGCCGATAATATATCTCCGTATAAAAGGGTGCTTGCTGTATATGGTGGAGCCCAGAGCAATATCAGATCTGATCTCTAGAGTGACTGAGTTGAAATTTCAAAAAAAATCGGAAATCGGAACAATTTATTTTTTTTAACTAGTTCCGTGGAATTTTCATCAGACAGCATTTGACAGCACAAGCATTTGTGATATTTAATTTACAAGACAATTTGATGAAAAATACCTTGCAAGATATTTGCAAAAACTCGTTTGTCCGGATGCCGGCTGTTTCCGGAACCTAGACAAGGCTGGGGAGCCCAGAACCAAAATTTAAAAATCCTGTTATCAGTGGCAGGAAATAACCGATGCATAACACTGGGCCTGATGTGAATGGAGTGGCCGAAGAATGCATTTAGGGTAATAGGGAAATTCGATTTGGCCTATTCTCACAGAATAGACTCATCATTTCGGTTCACAATTTTTGTGCGCAAAAGAATTTGTTTGCTTATTCCAAAATTTTTCGAAGCCCCAAAACCCACTGTTGCCGTGCGACGCGACGAATCTCTGCGAGAAGTGTGCCGTGCTGACCGCCGATGGTTTGGTGAGTGGACAACAGCTTAAGAAAAGCATCGTCGGTAACAGTATGAACATCACCATCCGTGTGTCCATCCACCTGTGAGCGAGCAGTTTTGAAAAATTAATATCCAATAAAAAATGAGATTATTAGTGTTAGGAAAAATGATGGGATTGGTAATTTACGGATAAAAAATTAGCAAAAAATGCAAAAAGATCATTTCAAGGCCAGCATACTGGAAATCCTACCAAATACTTTCTTTTACATCCTCATTTACATGAAAAGATACATATCTGTGCTATTGCTAAATAGCACACCAATAAACCGGCACTTCACTCAATATCATGTTGTCCCCACTAGACACTGCACCTGCATGCCAATCAAATAAATTCACCTGTTCCTGTTCTGGTGAATCAATAGCCTTTGAAGTCATTTCAATGAATTTGCAGAAAAATCATAAAACATATTAGAAATTAATTTCATAATGATCCGCACCTAATAAATTTAAGATAATCAATCAGTAATAAGTTAAATAGTGATTTTCACATAAAAAAGGCTTGGAAGAAGTAAATATTTATGCAAATTTTGCAGAATTCATCATCGTAATGATTATTATTATTAGACAGGTCAAAACGGAGATCCATTACTCATCATTCAGTCATTATTTCAGACTTTCATTTTCCCTTGTATTTCTTTCCTCTCGGCTTCTTTTTTGGACTTTTCTTCCCATAATTCACTGAATCTTCTTCCTCTTCTCTCTCATCCCAACTTTCTTCCTCTTCTCCCTCATCAATACCATCATTTGCAGTTTCCAATTCTTCAATTGCTTCTTTCTCTTCCGCTTCCATGTCTTCTTCCTCACTTTCCGATGGTATATACTCTTCTTCGTCATGTTCGTCCTCTTTTTCTGATGTCTCCTCAATATCTTCGTTATCCTCCGCTATAATGCCTGTACGACGATAACGAGCCCGTTTGCAAGGAAGATCAATCTAGAAAAATTCAAAAAATAAAAAAACAAATAAATTAGAATAAAACCTGAGGTGAAGGAAAACGTTTTCTAGCCTGACGCCAGTTATCATTTGTCGGTGAAGGACTTTTATCAGATCTAGGCACGACCGAGTGTTTGAAATAAGGTCCTTAAGAATCAAAAACTTCTAAGCAGCAAAACATCGAATAAAAAAAGTTTCCAAACTTCTTCCGCCTGGTTTCCGATAGCTGTAGATGTACACATTGATGCCACGTGAGCATAAATGTCGGTACAATAAAGAACGAACTTTAGACTCATCGATATTCTGCAAGCCCCACCAAATTTGAGGCAAATGCACACTAGTGGCATTTTTTTGTAGTGCAAAGTGTTGAACGCGACGTAAACATTTCTCCAGTGCCGGCAACGAAATATGCTCTGAAATAAAAGCGAATAATTCTTTTTTTTAACTTAAAAGATATGAGAATTTAAAATAAAGTTAAAAACTTGAATTTTCAAAATAACGCACTCGTGTATCGATCCTGCCCCGATTGGACACATAACAAGATGACCGAGACACTTCTCGAAATGGTATCAGTTTCCGCCGACAAAGTGCCGTCACCCAGCTCTTTTAACGGACTAAAAATATAAATGAATAATGTAAAGATTTATCATTCAAGCTCGAAGCTCAAGCCATCAATAAGCATCACCACTTTAATAACTTGCCTGGACTCTGACTGCACGGTCACTTCGTTGACCAAATGGCAGTCTGCGCGATGCAAATCCTGCATACGAGCCGCCAGCTCATAGCGCAGCGGTACTTCCTGACTGAGATCGCGCAACGCCGTGAAGACACCACCCATGCCGAAGTGCCCTGAGTCTTCCATCAGACATCAAAATTTTGTCAATGAACTTACCACTATCGTCAACTGTCTGCAAAATCAGAGCATGCGTTGCGCAATCGTCAGGAGCTCGCAAGGGATTCGTCACGTCACCACACACATTGTACAGACTTCCTGGTTTATCTGCATCAGGCTCTTCAACGGATGGTAACGGCAAGCTAGCTGACTGATAACCTGTGCAAAGCTAACAATCGTGTATCATGATTATAAAAAAAATGCTTAAATGAGGCAGACATTAAAATTTTCTAATTTTTCTGTCCAGTAAGCCAAATTTTTTGAGCAAATAAAATTAGTGATAGTGCAGGGCAAGAGCAGGGAAATTAGCTTCAGGTTCTCATGATCGACTTGACCCCAATAAAAGGGGTTAGCGATTAGAGTAAAAGGTAGAATCAAGTAAAAATCTATGTCGAAATTTGAAATATATAAAATGCCGATGCCGCCTGAACCTTTTATAACATAATTGTATAACAGTGATGGGTTAAGGATTTTGGGTTTTTTTTTTGGGGGGGGAAGGGGGGAGAACTCATGGTGTGGGCCCAAATGCTAAATTTTAGCCAGCAGCAAGAATTTGTGCAAAAATTGACATTTTTTAGACAAAAAAAAGGCATTTTTCAGCCAAAAAATGCATTTCCAGGCTAAAGGAAAGCCAATTTTACCTTTTGGATAGGGAAATTGAACTTTTTAAGTTTTAGGAATGCCGGCGGTGCCGATAGGCCGCCGGGAAAATTTTTTAGTGTTTTTAGTTAGACTTTGTAAGGAAATTGCCTAACTTTGACCCATTTTAAACGAAATTTTTCAAATTTTCCCCTTTTCTCCCCTGGCGTGCGAAAAAATTTTTTCTCTTTTCGGCCTTGGAGGGGTATGTACCTCATGTACCACCCCCCCTCCCCAAATTCGTCCTTGTCGTATAATTCGACATCGCTTATTATTATTCCAAGCCTAAGTCCCCAAGCACCTACAAAACAATAGGTTTCTGAAGACGAAAGATCAACTTTGGATTTTGACTTCTCTAATATATTTAGAGGCTTCTTATAAAAAGGTATTCGGAATACCGTTCATCTCCCATAGGCGGCGCTTCCGCTCCACACGTTCCGCTTCCAATCGCTCGCGTTTTTGCCGTTCGCGCTCCTTCCGTTCTAGTCGACGCTGTTCCTTCTCTTCTTCGCTAAGAGGTGGGCGAGGTTTGCGGCGCGGAAGTTCAGCATCCGGTAGACTGGATAGAGAGGTCAAAGCCACAGCACGTGCCATTCTCTCGGACAGTTCCGGATCTTCTTAAATGGGGAAGAGTTTCCATTCAGAACACACATGTCCAAGGGGGATCTGACCCCCCATCACGTCGCAACAGAGAAAAATTTATCAGTAAAAATGCAATAAAAAAGGAATTTTCGTCCCAGCATGTAGGATGAACTTCACAAAATTCGAGCTGACCACCTGTGATTCAGAATATAAGATTTTATATATAATTTTATTGCCGTTAATAAAATCAATAAAATTCATTGAAAAGCGGTTTAAAAAACCTAACAAAGCCTTCTCATAGGTCAAAAATACATATTTAATTTAAAAATTCAATTTTTCAGCTTATTAAACCCCCAACCTCACCCAAGCAACTTTCTCAAGGCTATGGCCTTGTTTCGATGCTTTACTGTTATATTGCAATGAGTATACGTTGTTGATTCTTCTGTTCCTCCTCCGCCAATTTTTCTAGTGCCAGTCTATCCTTTGTATAGTCACGACCCTCAAACATGTATATGGACTTCAGCGCATCGTCATGCTCGTCTGGCTCCAAAAGTTGGTCCTTATTTTCATCATTTTCCTTTTCTCCCTAAATAAAATTGTGTTGATTAATCAAGAGGGTAGCCAGAAAAAATTTCGGGGCAGGAGAAGGGGGGGGGACGAACCCTTTTTAGGCGTATTTTAGAGGTCGCCGCGCCTTCGGCGTGGCGACTTTTTTGCTCGTTTTATAAAGGGATTTTTTTTGCACTTTTTTAACCTCTTGGGAGCCGGCGGTGCCGATAGGCGCCGCCGGGAAAATTTTTAGAATTTTGGACAAGTCCTCTAAGAAAATTGACCAAATTTTGCCGATTTTCAACGAAAATTTTTATTTTCCGATTTCAGGGGAGACGCGGCGTACCCTTAGAGTCTTTGCAATTAATTTCTTAAATACTATACTAGTTTACCAATATTTCCCAACATCCATTGAGAGCAGTTCTGCCAAGTTTCTCATCCAGCTGGTCATCCGTCAGAATGTGGAAATGGACATCATTGCGCTGTACGTCCTCAAGCTCTTTGAGACCCTCCAGCAGCAGATTTGTCCAATCTACCTGTGACTTTGGCCCTAAAGAAATAAAGATAGATTCTTACAAAATTCTTTTTACCTTCGTTCTCATCCGTGCCAAGTACCAGCTCAGTTAGCTTCAGCTTTTTGGATGCTCTATACTTAATCAGCTCCTCCACAGTATGTTTAGCAATCAGACGAATAATCTTTACAGATCTGAAAGTTGGTCAACAGTCATATAAAAATGTTGGCACTTTTATCATATAAAGAAAGATTTCAACACAATTTCTCACTTGTTTTGTCCAATTCGATGGCAACGAGCGGCCGCTTGTTTGTCATTCTGCGGATTGAAGTCCCAGTCGAGGAAGATGACCGTGTCAGCGCCTGTTAAATTCAGGCCAAGTCCTCCAGCCTTTGTAGTCAACAGAAAAGCGAACACATTCGAGTTTGGACGTTGAAAATTCTCCACCGCTCGAAGACGATCTTCCATCTTTACAGTGCCATCGAGCTGCTCGCACAGGTAACCTAATGAAATATGATAAACATATAAAGGAAAAAATAACATATAACATATTATCCGAGCTTCAAAATCCACTAAAGAAAATCTTTTCTTTGACTTGAGTCCAAAAATATTACAATTAATTAGCGCTTCAAAAAATAGAGAAATTAATTTTAAAGAAAGTAAATTTAAATTTAATAAAAGTGAAAAAATTTAGCGCCATTTTTCCATGGCAACATTTTTCTGTTATTTCCAATTGAAACATTTTCAGGTTTTTCAGGGGGAGGGATGAGGGATGACAGCCTGCTCGTCACTAAAAATAAAACCTCGTAACTGTAGAATATCATGGACAATATCGAGAAAACGTCGCTGTGTGCTAAAAATGAGCACTCGATGGCCTCTCGTGTGCAAATAAGATAGAAGGCGATCAAGAATCAATGTTTTCCCGCTTGCTCTGATCTTAATTCAAATTTTGAAATCTCCGAGAATTAATAATTAAATAACCAAATGTTCGCCTTCCTCAAAAGGCTCTTCCTCGATGCCCGGAAACAGGTATGGATGGTTGCAACATTTTCGCAACTGCATTAGCGTGCTCATCAAGGACTGGCGCGCATTCTTGAGAGACCCCATGGTTTTGTAGAAAAAGTCTTAAAAGCAAATCATAAAAAAAAGATTAAAAAATAAGAAGCACATAAGAATTACTTAAAGTACAGTAGGTAAAAAGTAAAGCAAAAGCAACGGAGATGTCGGTTAAGGAAGGAAAATGATGTATGATGCAGGGTCGGAGGGGGATGACGAAGCTATAGACTCTGGGCGGGGAGAAAGATAAATAAAACTTCACTACTTTGCATACCTCGATTCTTTGACAAAATCGCACGATACAAGTCGTACTGGATCCTGGTTATACCATGGAACAGAAAAACCTCCGAACACTTGGGCACATCTTTCAATATCTTCTTGTTTCGGCGCAGACAATATTCATTGAATAGGACACGGAAATCCCTCGAAACTTAAGGTTTTCTTTTTTGCATTTTTTTCTTGTTGCATTAATAACCATTAGGATCCTTGTCAAGAGCGCTGTATTTCAGCATAAATTCGCCAGCGTTTTCTGGCGTGAAAGCCTGTTTGTTCACCAACTTCAGAAGGGAGTAAAGCTCGGGAAGATTATTCTGCACAGGCGTGCCAGTCATCAACAGCAACCAGTCTATACTGGATTCGTCCAGTGCCTGGTGTAGACGTGTCAGATCATTCTTGACACGATGCGCCTGAAATTCATTTTAAAGCCGATATTGGCAATCATGGTACAAGTTCATAGAGCAGGAGTTGGACAGAGATGACGAGAAAAAAAGAAGGGATACCCAATAGGAAAACGTAGTTATGCTTAAGGTTATGCACATGCACTACAGCCTACATAAGAAATGCGAAAAGCAAAACAAGTTTCAAAAAAATAATTTGAATTTAAACCTGTCACTTTAACAAATAGACCTACTTAATGCTTTTGAGATTTCATTGATTTTAAACCAAAATTGTAATAAACTTTTGTTCGAAAGCCCCATCAGTCACTAATGAATTCAGCTTATTAATACCATAAAAAAGAATAAAATTCACACATATTCACACATTTCGATATAATTACCAAATTGAATTGAAACCTCATCAAACACGCAAATATCCCATCGGAAACTATCAATGAGCAGTTGGGAATCCATTAAATATGTTTCGAATGTTGTCAGCAACACATTCCACTCTTTCGCCTTTAGCGAATCTTGCCGCTTCTCCTTGCTCCCATAGTAGCGAAGCACTTCCAAACGGCCACAGCAAAATCTGAACAGAAGGTTTTATGTAGAGGCCTTCAAAAGTCTTTTGGTCAAAAAAATTTTTTTTTTGAAAAAAATAGGGAAAAATTCCTGAACAAATTTGGGATATGCCATTGATTTATAAGGAGAAACACAAAAAGCTTTGGTATTCCATTTTTCACAATTTTTAATTTAGACATTTTCAATTAATAGATAGACAGATAGATAATTCGTGTAAAGCAGGGACATCCTCCATTCCTACAATGGAGCAACATTAAAATTTTTCGAAATTTTCAAAAAAAATTTTCAGTTTTTAACTCAAAAATGCTAAATTCTGACGAAATTTATTGATTTTGTAAAAAAAATTCTCCGGATGGCGGAGGGCATCTATAGGCGTCGCATATTATAAAATGGGATTTTCAAATATCAAATAGCAAAAAGGGCTATTACTTAAGCAAAATAGCCATAAACAAATTTTCTCTTTCCTATTGTTCCATCTGAAAAAAATTTTGCCGCGCAGAGAAAACATTTTCCATAGCAAGAGTGCTCATGTCAGCATGGATGCATCACCTATTTAATACAACGGAAATTTCGCACCTTTTCACTTCATTCTCCCAGTGATCGATGATGGAGAGTGGACAGATGACAAGCATTCGAAAATTCCTTTGTTTCCGACAGATTTGGTCACTTAGAATAGCTGTCGCGACAACTGCCTGGCATGTCTTCCCCAAACCCATCTCATCTGCCAGAATTCCGCCATGGCCCTTCTTGTGCCAGCTCAGGATCTGCTCAACACCCTCCAATTGATGCTTTCGTAAAGTAAGGCCTAAAACCACAAAATTCTTCAAGTTATTTTAACAGAGCAAAGAGCATGAGCCTACTTTCTTTTTTTTTTCTTCCTCCTACAAAATTCGCTATCAGCCTTCGGAGATATAATTGTTATTCAACTTTTCATTTTAACTTTTTTAACAGGAAATATAGTTTGTTAGCAAAATTTCCAGAATTGTTGTGTTCTTTATCTTGTTGTGTTTTCCTTTAAGACATTTTTATTAGTAGACACTAGACAGACATGTCACTATCAAAGAACGGAATTTTGAAAAAACCGGGATCGGGATCTCATGAGCCCGGGATTCGGGACCACCGGGCACCGGGTTAAAAATCCAGAAAATCGGATTCTCCGAAAATGCCGGTAGGGACTCCGATCCCGTTCCGATCTCTAGTTATGACCAGTGCCAGGGGCGGATCTAGGATTTTGGTTTGGGGGGGGTACCCATGGTGGGGGCCCAAAATTTTCGTGAAAATTTTCGCCGCGCCGAAGGCGCGGCGAAAATTTTTTGCGAAAATTCGCATTTTTTAGACCAAAAAAAGGCATTTTTCAGCCAAAAAATGCATTTTTAGCCCAAAAAAAAAGTCAATTTTGCCCTTTTGAATAGGGAATTGGACTTTCTTAGGTTTTGTAGGGCGCCGGCGGTGCCGATAGGCGCCGCCGGGGAAAATTTTTGGTATTTTAGACCATTTTTGGTAAGAAAATTGATAAATTTTGACCAATTTTAAAAGAAATTTTTCGAATTTTTTCCCTTTTTCTCCTCCGACCGCCGAAAAAAATTTTATTTTTTTCCGTTTGGGGGGGGTAGCTACCCCGTCTACCCCCCCCCTAAATCCGTCCCTGCCCCTAACGTAAGAATCAGAAAGTAACGAAAAAAAATTTCAAGGGGAGGGGATGGTGGAATACAAAAAAAATTTCGCCTTTTTATTGCATTTTTACTGATAAATTTTCCAAAAACTTTCAATTTTTCGCGGTTCAGGGGAGGGGTACCCCCCTTCCCTCCCCCTGGTTACGTCCCTGGTTTTGGTCATAGCGCAAATCCCCTTGACGTCGGTTGAATTTTTAGATTTTTTCGCTAAATCATTATAGGGCGATCTAATTTTTTATGTGTTCGTTGGGACCGTTTTTTTCAGTTGAGCTAGAGGTGACAAACTATCAACCAAAGAACAGACGAAAAATTATGACCCTCATATTTTTTTTATTTTGACTATTATAAAATATTTAGGAGATGTCAATGCTCTATACAAACAATGGAAGAAGATCAGGGACAGATACGTACGGGAGAAAAGAAAATTGAGGATGACGAATGGTGTTGAGCATGAGGAACCTAGCTGGGATCTTTATCGTGAATTAATATGGATAGACCCATTTTTAGATGAAAGAGCAGCGTAAGCATTCAAAACCATTTTAACATTTGATCTATTATCAGTCAGGTAAAGAGGAAAAGGGAGAGCAGTGAACTTTCAGGCGATGAAGTTTTATTTATGGAAGAAGCATACAATTCTACAATCAATTCATCAGGATTAAATTCTATTAACAGAAACGAATTGGATAGTTCTCACTCATCACAACAGCAAGCACATCAACATAATTATGCCAATATGGTTATGCAGAGTTCTGCTCAGAATATTGAAGCACCCGTCGTCATTGGACACCAGCTTCAGCAGCTTGTTAAATTGCAGCCCCATCAGCAAATGGGGTCATCATCTACGTTACAGGTTTAACGTTTAATGTCAACAAAATTACTTTTTTTTTTTGAAAGAGTTCAACAAGGTCAAGAGGATCATCTACAACGTGTGGAACACTTATTGGTGGAAGTGGGGTCGGATTAAGCGCAACGGCTGCTAATGGAGGCACGACACTGATGATGCCAATTCAGGCGCAACAACATGTTCCCATCACAAGCACACAGCTGCACCATCAGTTAACTCAGGGAACACACCAAGGCGCAACACAGCACGTGATCATTACGAATGAACCGGCAACAATTGATGGAGACAGAGCTTTTGCTATCAGGTCAGCATGATAATCATATCTATGTGTAAGAAGTGGGCTTAAAATTAGACATTGGGCCTTATGATCTATGTGAGAGGGGGATCAGCCATTTCCCATTTTGGTTACAATATGTTATCAGCACTGAATTTTGATACGTTTGAGTAAAAATATACGAAATTTTTACGAATGACAAAATTTTTGAATTTTTAAGTACAAAAAATAAACAGAATTATTCAGAGCAGAGATAAAATTGTATTCAATCGATTCAAGTTACTAAATAAAGAAGAGCCGGACGAGTATATACATATATATATATCCCTGTCCCTTGTCTCCTCTCCCACTATCCCCTGCATTCATTTTTCCTCTGACTCACAAGTCAATCATTAGAAGATGATGTTTTGACAAGAATTGAACATTTTTTCAGTACGATTAGATTTGTCTTAATTTTATTTATAACACTAACAACCTTAAACAACTCTAATAAGAGTTATGCTGCGCTAGGATTGGTGTTTGACCATCTTACAATTGTTAGTCTCGGATTCGTTAATGTATGAACCTGAACCGGACCTCAATCTTCGATGTGTTTTTATTTTCTAATTTATCTATTTAGTGTGGCGGCCGACTTACTTTGTCTACCCGAACATGCACGAGTAATGGCAAGAGCGCAGATTCAACACCTGCTTGAAAATTCAAAAATAACTATTGTAAAAGCATAGAATTCTGAAATTTCCCCCATCCTTTTTTAAATTACTTCAACTTGTTAGTTTGCCTTTCCCCTACACGTGCATCAGATCTATGTTCATTATTATTTACTATATTTGTTAGATCTATTCGAGTATTTGATGAAGACTTTTATTATTACCGCGGTTTGTTTCGGCTTGAGTTAGCTGTTTTAATATGCATAGGCCAAAAATTAACGTTTTTTTTTAAATGTTTTTGCTACTGGATCTAACAATTTTCTTTTAGTAGATTAAATGATCAATAGATGTGATGTTAGCCTTTCCTAGTCAACAATTTCTTTCCACTGTTTAATTCACTATTTTACAATGTTCTAATGTATACATTTTGAGAGTATTTCTTATACAATGTTCTGTGACTGTGAGCTAACGTACTGTAAGCTAGAATTTGCCGATAGTAACATTTTTCACACACTTTTATCAAAGAATTTTTAATCTGGCGTTTGCTCAAACTATACATACAAGTACGAAAATATATTCTAAATAATTAAATAAAAAAATTGAAATCATGCCCACATAATTGTTCCTTTCAAATTACTACATATTTGCATTAAAAAATGTGAAATGAAGACTAAATCTCGAATGGTAATTGGTTACTGTGGGCAATTATTGCATAATGCCCAAAATACTGTATGATATGTTTTCTGTTTATCTTTGTTTGTGGCAAGTTTATATAACATAATTTTTGTTTTTTGCGAGTGTTTTATTTACAAAATTTTAAGTATATATTTTTACTATTGCTTCTTTAATATCAAAATTAAGTTGTATTTTTTATTATATCATTAATTGAATACAGATGATCTGTTCTGGTACAAATGAGATATATAAATGTTGCTTGTGCGCTGAGAACTGTGAAAATGTGGATTCATTGGAAACTCACTTGGCAAGTGTGCACGTGATGTATTTTGCTTATGAATGTGGTTAGTATAGTTTTTGATCTTATTTGGATTTTGAATAGAAGTGTGAGGGTTAACATTTAACAAGGAATTTGATTTGGGAATTGGCTTTGCAAAGAAGGCTATTCAACCAAAAAGCATTTTTATTAGAGACCGTCACGGGACCGGATCCCGTCGGGATTTTTCGGGACCCCAATCCGGAATCCCGAATTTTTGGGCCAAATCGGGATTTCGGGATTATCCCGCCCGAAAAATTTGCAGAATCCCGATCCCGAAGGATGACATCAGGATTGTAATTTTCATTGAAATTTGATTTATGCGTGCAAATATGATTTCATAACACTAATTTCATTTTTCATTTCATTTTTTCTAATTTCATATACTATCTAAATTTCATAACTGACATATATCCTCATAGCAGAGTGCTTGGCAATTAAAAGAAACGCATTTCATTAATTGCATATTTTACAAATTTTTACTCTGCATGGCATACTTTCTTCAAAAATAAATGTTAGCGCTAGACCACTCC
>JAEHOM010000171.1:0-15177 GCA_016433075.1 Hoplolaimus columbus | reverse complement strand
ATTGATGGGTGGGCGGGGGGCTGGGTACCTCATTTCTGATCATTTGAAGCGGCTGTTTGGCCTAAACATCAGCGATGTGATGTTGTGGCCACCGTTGGGGGAGAAAACCGGCCCCCCACTCGTCTGCCCACTTAACAAGATTCCTTCCCTCACATCCAAAACACCAATTAATAGGCATAATGGCTTAATAAGACCAGTGGTACCGGCAATAGGTTCTACTACCTTCAGCATCAGACTGACTGGGCAGGGCCAAACCAAAGATTTTTCGTTCTTCTTCATTTTTTACAATAATTTAAATTTCTTCAAGCTCGGAATACGGCCCAAACACAATAATATTAAAACAAACAGTCCAATGCTCAAAAAAAAAGGGTCAAAAAATGGAATGGAGAACCTTGCAATCTTCAAGCTCAAAAACATTGAAAGTATGGTATAAATTTTGAATTCCCATGAGCACAATTTATTTGTAAATTGGACAAAAATTGAATCTAAAAAAAGAATGGCCTAATCTTTTTTACCAATTATTGCATTTGTTATTTGCGAAAATTTCCGAACTTTTTGTGCATGACGAAAAGTATTGAAAAAATGGGAATCTGGGGCAAAAGGAGACGCGAGAGGAAGGCGGCGTTGGGCACACAGAGTTTGCCAAATTTAATTTGTCCGCTGCATTATTCACACATCACATCGCCAAGGAAGACTGTGTTTGGCGCTATGCAAAATGTCCCATTTTTTACCCAACTTTTCTGCCCAAATGAATTTTAATAATGTCGGAAGAAAAATGTCACCAAAAAGCGTTTCTTAATTAAGTCCTAAAAAAGCGCTCTGTCTAACCTATTCCAATTCCATATTAAGCACTCGTTGAATCAACTTCTCTTATTAGGACTGTCGAGACCGAATGTCGAGCACCTCTACTCTAACAAAATCGAAAATAAACAAACAATTTTAATGTCATTTTTGTTGTTTTTCACTGACCAAAGTCCAGCGGGGGAAATCCAAAGTTGCCACAAGGTGTCCCCCAGGGAAAAGGCATCAGCCGAAAGGACTGACAATGGGACTCATTTTGGAACAGAGAAGTGCCCTTAGGCGAAGAATAAGAAGTGGTTGAGTGGGTGGGTGAGAGGAACTGAGGAAGAAAGGCATCACCGAAAAGTGGCAATAAAGTTGCCGCCTTGGGGGATGGCCACTTTGAAGCTTAAATCCACCCACCACACACCCTTTATTGATTCCCTTCTCAAATTTTCGGCCGCATCAAGAAGGACTCTTGCCCTTTGGCCCCTTCCCCTCTCCCTCCTCCATCCCGTCCATTCATCTTTTATCCGCCCCTCGGGGAGCGCCAAATGCTTTAAGTCCAATTCTCACTGGCGGAAGCTCACATCATTAGCTTCCCGCCGAGGAGAAGCTCTTTCCGCGGCAGCTAATTAATTCCCAAATTGTCTGTACTATTAGAAGAAGAATTGAGCTCATCAGCAAAGTTTAAAAATTGTTTTTTTAGGAATACCATCAGGTCCAAAGGCGGTCAAAAAGGTACGAAGACGGACAGGTGCTCTACGCAACAGCAGCAGCATGGCCGAGCGGGAATGCAGCGGGTTCGAGCCGCAGAATTATCTGCGCGATCGGTGCAAGAAGTGTTTCAGACTCAGGCAAATCGCTTCAAAAAAAAAATTCGAAAAAAAAGTAAATTTTCTACAGAGATAGGCATACCGAATCAAAAGCACAGCAAGAAGAAACGAATAGTGATCAAAAGCATAAGGATGTTGCAGAGATCCTGATCAAATCGCAGCTGCGCAGTCCCATTGTCACAGTGAGACGAGCGCAAAGCAGTCCGAACAAGACGCTGACAACAACAAGTTCGAGCAGTAAGCGCAAGACATCGGAGCAGCAACAACGGCAACCGCAGGAGGAGAACCCAACAACAACAGCGGCAACAACAGTCCCAACAACGACATTTATAACGAGCCGAAAAACAGCGAATGCGAACGCAACGGAAATGTTGCGGACAATCAAAATCGAAACAGTGGCGGACGAGGGAGAAGAAGAAGAAGCTGGTGCTGAACAGCAGCAGGAGGAGAAGCCCAAGAAGGACAGGGACAGGGAGCAGCAACAGCCGAAGCCGAGTGGACGACCACCACTCACAAACTCAAAAGCCGTCGCAAAAGCGGCAAAAAGTGCAAAAACGACAACAACAACCAACGACGCAAATGACAACGCACCAAGGTACAGTACAATAAGAATCACGATTTTAGTCATAAGTTTTGTGAAGCGCTTGGTAAGCGGAGAGATGAATTCCGTTTATGTTAAAGCTTGGGTGTAGAGAAATAGGATGTCAAATTTAAAATATGGCTTTACCATATAACAAAACTTTTTTCAGACCTTCAAAACTAAGCAATAGTTTTGCACTTCCAAATTCGTCATTTCAGGCAACCATCGCCGAGCAGTTCATCGCCTTCCAAACCGCCAATGCCAAGCTCTCCAACAAAGAAGGACTCTTCAGCCTCCTCATCTTCGACCACCACCGTGCTGCTGTCCAAACAGCGCCAAATCAGTTTGGGTCATTCCAAGTCGTTGAAGGAGCGGAAGACGGCGTCGAGCAACAAGTCATCAGCAGCCGCCTCGACCTCCTCCCCCGCAACACCAAAGGAACACCATTCGGAAGCGCATGAAGTGCCGTCATCAAATACGACCAGTACGCGGAGAACAACCACAACCACAACAACGGCAGCAGCAGCCAGGAAAAGTGACAACAACGAAGTGGGCAGTGAGGAGAAAACAACACAACGGGTCAGCCTGCGCAACAACGGCTCATGGCATTTCATGGGCAACAAGTTTTTCCGATCAATGGGCGACCAACAACAACAGAATGGCCATATAAGCAAGCAGGAGGACGCCAAAAGTGAAGGTCAGCAAAAAAAAACTGTAAAAACTGATTAGAAATTTTTGGAATTTCCATGAAATGTTAACCCCTAATAAATTAGTGTTTTTTGAAGCATTTGATGAGGACGAGGACCTGGACCTGCAGTCCCTGTCCTCCTACAAGTCGGTGGAGCCCAACACGACCACCTGCGAGATGTTCAGTGCGCGTTCCACTGACTCGCTGGACCTGATGTCTTGCGCGGAATCCTTCAAGACGAGCAAGAGTCCCCCCTTTGAGGAGCACATGGAGGACCCGTTCATGACGCCAACCAGCACGGGTGGCGGAGCAGTCCAGCAACATTACTTCTTCGCCAACGGCGACGAGTTCGATGACGCGCGAGCACTGACCCCAACGGCAATGGAATTTGTAAGACATTTGTTTTTTGGCACTTTTTGGTTATGATGCAACACACCAAATGTCTTAGCAAGATTGACATGTCTATGACATGTCAAACATGTCAATCTTGGTAAGCCATTTGGGTGTGTTGCGGCATAACCACAGAATGTGCCGTTTTTGGAAGACAGTCGAATTTCTAAGACACTCAACTTTTTAGAATCAATTCGAATATGCGCATCTGCGAGGGGAGAACCAACGCTTGCAGGAACAATGCCGTCGATACCGTCACGAAAGGAGACGGTGGACGGAATGGCTGAGGAAGCGGTACGGTATGTGGAGAGAAAAAGAGAAAGGCAGAGAAAAAAGGGAGGAGACAGAGCAGGACAAAGGGAGAGACGGCAGAGAGCCACTGGTGGACGGGAAAAGACTGATGGAGGAGGCACTGACAGAGATGGAGACAATGCTGAACGAGTACAGGGAGGAGAACAGCGCGCTGAAGGGCGAACTGCTGGGCCATCGCGCGAGCAGGGTACAGTACTGCTTTATACTGTAATAATCGTTCCAAAAAAATGTATTAACATAATTTGGACACATTTTCAAAGCAGAATAGGTAGGTGCGGAGCACAATTGGTCAATAAAATTTATAGTTTGCTTTCTTTCTCACCCGTTCGTTGGTGTGCGTATGAATTATTCCCAATGGGAAAAGGCGGAAAAGGTCGCTTTTTATTGCTCTTTTTGGTGTGTGGCTGTGTGGGAATATTTTTGAGACATTTATTCTCCTTTTTCGCCATTTTATTTTTTCGCAGACATTCGTGAAGTAAAAAAATTCATTTTTTTCTTAGGGATTGCCGGAGGACAACACGACCACCTGCGCCTCTGAGCAACATCGCCTGCAGCAACATGACCCGATGAGCGCATCCGCCATTACGTTGACGGACAGCACATGTTCGGCAATATTGGAGGAACGGTTGCAGATGAGCGAGTCGATGTGCGAGCAGTTGAGACGCGAGAGGCGGGAGCTGGAGCGCGAGATGGAGGAGCTGCAGGACCAGTACCGGGTGGAGGAGATCGAGGAGTTCAGGGAGCTGCAGAGGGAGCTGGAGCAGAGCGCCAAGAACGGACGCATTCTGCAGTTCAAGCTGCGCAAGGCGGAACGCCAGCGGGAACAGCTGCAGGTCAACAATGAGATCCCATACCAAGATTAGCGAAAGCTGTATTATCCTGACAAAACGAATTCCTAAACTGAGCTTTTAGAATTGATACCATTATTGATTATTGATACCAATAACAGACGCTAAAAATAAGGGGACGAAAATAAGGACCACCCCCCCCCTCTAATTACAAATAAAGGGCAAGGCAAATAATGTTCAAAAAGTTCATAAGTTGCCAGATAACTTCTGCTTTTGTAAGGTGATTACAAATAAACAAGAAATAATAATTACCAAAAAATTGGATGACTTTTAAGGCGGAAAAGAACTTATTGGCCAGAAAGGTGCAGGAGCTAGAGCAGTTATCGGAAGAGATGGAGGAAGAGACGGAGGAAGAGGAGGAGGAAGGGGCAGGAAAGGAGGAACGGAGGCTGAAAGAGAGGAGAGTGGCCGAGCTGGAGCAGGAACTCCGAGTGGCCAAGGAGGTGTCACTCAAGCTACACAACGAGCTGGAAACGGCGGAGGAGAAAAGGTTGTTGGTGAATGGGAATTTGGGAACGCAAGCAAACTGAGAATTTGGGAATTTTGGAACGCAAACTGGAATTTGGGAACGCAAACTGGATTTGGGAATGGGAGGAATTGTGTGGATGCTTGTCATTGCAGGTACAAATTGGAGGATGAGCTGTTCTACCAGAAGGAGAAGGTGCGCGAACTGTTGGCGCAGAACAGATGGCGCGAGGCCAGACAGGCGGCGGTGAATCATTTTAAAAAAAGTGTCAAAATGCCAAAGATATTGTTGTTCAGAAGTGTCTGAGTGATGAGGAGGCGAGTCTGGTGGGCAAGTCCAACGAGGATTTGCCGAAGGAAGTGCGCGACACGCTGGAACGGGAAGCGGACCTGCGCGAGCAGTTGCGCTTCACAGAGTCGGACTTGCAACGGACCCGACAACGGCTGCACGTAAAAAGATGAACTTTGAACTCTGATCACTGATCAGTCAATTGATCAAAGGAGTTGGAACACGAGAACGACGAGCTGCTGCAACGCTACACCCTTTTGGCCGAGCGACACAGCGAAGCACAGTCCCGAAAGGCATCGGCAGTGATGTCGACCTCATCGACCAGCTTGATGGTGCCTTCCTCAGTGATAAGGCCAAACATTCTGAGGAGCATAAGGCCCGAAAATTTTTTGGCAAATTTAAAAAAATAATAATAATGCATTTTAGCGAAGGCAGTGAAATCCCGCCTGCACCACCCAACAGACATCGGCGCAACAACAGGTGAATACCATGTAGGCAAATGGTTTTAAAATGCGAGTATTACAGCGAAAATGAAGTCAAAGGTCGCTCGTCAAGTGTGGCTGAGGTTTGCATTAGAGTATGGAGAATACGGTATTGGATACTGTACATTTCCAGTCAAATCGCAAACCGATGGACAGGGACAGCAGCAGGGGACGAAGAAGCGCGGACCCGACGGACAGATCAACAACGGAGGAAAGCAGAAAGAAAGTGAAAAACTTTTTGTAAAAATCAGAAAATATTCAAGAAAAAAAAGGGAAAAAGCTGATTTATTTAACGAATAATAAAATAAAAAAATCCATAGATCAGCTTAATGGATGATCAGAGTGCGCAATTTTGTTTACCAACAGGCCACAACCTCCGAAGAAGACAATGAGCTGAGACAGAAGTGCATAAAGCAGGAGCGTGAGCTCAAGGAGCTTGCGGACGAGATCGAGTCGTACAAGCGCATAAACGATGAGCAAAGCGCAAAGATGGAGCAGTTCAGGGAGGAATTGGCACAGCGGCTGAGAAGTGTGGAAAGCGATTACGAAGCAAAGGTGAAAAAGAAAATAAAACAATTTTCAGAGACAAATTTTGGAATAATGACAATCGCGGAACTCGATGTCTTATGCAAATTTTAATTTCGTGTTCTTATCCGATCTCTAAAAAATTTGACCAAATATTTTGAATGTGCTTTCCGATGTTTTAATTCACTGACTGCTCTTTTGAACAGTTGCTATGCGTTGCGCGCAACTCGGAGGATGCGCGGAAGCAGTTGGAAAGCGAGCGGACGAAGCGCGAGTCGGTGGAGCGGACGTTGGCCGAGAATCGGGCAGTGCTCGAGAAGCTGAACGGCACAATTGTGGAGATGGGCATGGAGATGAACAGGTGGAAGCAGAGGGTGGCCGAGGCGGAGACCGAGCTGGCCAAGACGCGCAAATGGGAGCAGAGGTGCAAGGAGATGAAGCAGGAGCGCATCCGCATCCAAGCGGACGCAATGACACTGAAGAAGCGCACCGATGAAGCAGTGCAGGAATTGGGTGAACATATGGAGCAATTTATGGACATTTAGCTTAAGTCAGACTGAATATTTGATTTTGAAATGTCCGGATCGAGCCATGCTGGAAAAATGCATTTTTGAGCGAAAATTTGAAATTATTCTAACCCTTGGACATGCATAAAACAGTGTCTTCACAAACTTTGGAAAATTTTTAAAAAATTCAGAAAAAATGAGTCGGGCACATCAGCAGAAGGAGCTCGCATGGGTTCGAGACAGAATGCGACTGGAGGAACAGATCCGCGAGCTGCAGAGGAAGGAGAGCAACCTGGAGACTGGCAGCCTAAGTTCGGCACTGTCAAACCGAAGTTCCCATCAGAGACCCCTCGTGGCCACTCTTGTGGAAAGAGAGGTTAGTTCATTGGCTTTTTGTCAAAATTGACTTGAAATTGCAGAGAAATTGTCTGGAGCTTGAACTTAATGCGCTGAAAAGCAAGCGGGAACAGGTTGGTCCCGGAGATTCATATTGAAATTATTGAAACGAATACACTCATTTTAAATTTATAAAAAAAAAATCATTTTTTGACATTCCAAAACAGTTTTTTTAATGCGATTATTCAGGAGCTGGTTGCCTACCAAGCCGAGAAAGAGCAATGGGCCAAGGAACGAGAACAGTTGTTGGCCGACGTGAATAACAACTGTCGGAAAATGGTAAAAGTAAATTTGAAGTGAAAAAAAATGGATGAATCCGAAAAGGATTTAATGGTGAAGTCTGAGATCTTGATATGATCATATGAGATGATAGATGATACATAAAATGTCAATGAATTTCTAAATACTGTAGATATATTGTCTGTGAAAGAAAATTGTTCACAAAAATAGTTTTTAGACTCTGCGTAATTTAAAACCAAAGTACTGTGTATGAGCTCTATGTCCATTTTTCTGAAATTTTCATTTTCCCAGGCCAACGGATCCTTGTCTCCTGCAAATAACGGGGGTACTGCATCGCCGGCGAATGCGTCGCCGAAGTTGCGCAGCAACCGCATTGACTACAAACAGATTGCGGACAACGCGTTGCGTGCAGCCGAAACACTGCAGCGACAGTATCGCGAGTACCAGCGACAGTACACGGCGGAGGTGCAACGACTAAACTCGCAACTCGGCAACTTGGAGCAGGAACTTCAGCAACAGAAGCAGCAGCAGCAACCGCAACCGGCGGGAGAAGCGGATGGAGGCGGCGGAGAGGCGGCAGAGAAGATCGTTGTGATACCAGTACAATATCAACAAGCCCAACAACAGCAGAGGCTGATGCAGATGCCCAGAGGATACGAAGTTGGTGCAGTTATTGAATAGCACCAATTTGGGACATTCATTGGACAGATCCTGTCTCCGGATCTCTCCGCATGCCTTACTTTTTTGGCCATAGTTTAATTAGGTTTTATTTTTTTGAAATTCGGATTTTCGGGATTTTGAGTCCCTTTTGTATTTTCTCAACTCATCATGACAGAGCTCCTCGATGAGTTCGTTGACTGACAACAACATCACGGACACCACCTGGGACAGTCGCCTGCTGGACTGCGGCTCTTCGCTGATGACCCGGTCCATATCGCCGTTGAAGGCCAACCATTCCGTAAACAATGGTGCGGAATTTTTGGAGAAATTCAAAAAAAATGCAAAAATTCAGCGATAAACCAACACCCGTCTGTGCTGCAGTGCCGAACCGTTGAGATACATCCATCGTCGCCACTGGCCGGTCTTGGCCAGCGGGGCATGGCAGCGATGGACGAAGGCGATTTTGGCAGCGAAGACGACGTGCAGCAAAAGTACCGGCGCACGGGCAGTGCCGGTAACAAGAATTAACGGAAAATTTGGCCAGAGAAAAGTTTATCGGACAAAAAATCCGGAAATCGAAATTCCGGAATTTTGGAGCCTAAAATCCCCGGATACCCGTTACATCCTGGTCTTGGACAATCCTTCTCAACTTTTGAAGCAATTTTTAAATGCAATTTTTTGCACCAACCACCGTCCCTCCCCCACAGGTACCAACATTCTGTACCGAATCCGTCGCGAAGAACTCACAAAGGGCAACCACCCGTCGGTGCGGCAAATGGCGCGCGCTTTTGAATCCTTTGAGAAGCTGCAACAAAAGGGCAACTTCAGCGAGGAGCCGAAGCGCAAAAAGTGCAGAAAACATCGCGCGAAAATTTTTTATCAAAACAAAGACTTTTTCAGGGTTAGAGCAACCAAGGGCGGATTGTTCAGCCTGCTGGGCAAGTCGAGCTCAATAGAGGGCGGCTCGCAACCAGAAAAAGTATGCGCAAAATATAATCATTTAAATTCAAATCAATTTAATTCTATTAAAAAGTTATCAAAACAAAAATAATTAAATGATCGGTGAAAAAAGCTCCTCTCTGACCTGTTTTATACCCAAAATTCAGAATATGAAAACGCCGAAGGCTCCGCGGAAGGGTGAGCGAACGGTCAGCGAGAATGCACCGATGCTGCCTTCGACCAGTCCGTCACCGCTTCCGTATGCGACACTTCCGCGCGGAGGGCGCAACCCATTCAAAGGGATCAGTGCGCGACTCGTGGAACGCGTGCGCAGGTCACTGTCGCGCAGCAAAAAAAGCGTCGAGAGTCGGGACCGTACACCGTCGCTGAACACGACCGCAGGTCAAATGGGAGTGGGGACAATGATGGACATTATAATAAATTAATTTTTATTTTTTTTAGAGGAACTCAAATGGAAGTGACGCAGGGAGGCAGGAAGCATTCTTGATTATACAAAATTTTGAATAAAATATTGCTCACAATGTTATAACACAATGCCACAAATTCCACACAAATCGCTCAGTGCCTGATCACACATATTTTGTATTATTTTACAATTCCCATGCAACAACTAATTTTTGTTTTGTTGGCCATATTTCGTTGGTCTTTATACATAATTTTTTTTGGATTTTATGTGCAATGTATGGGTAGAACCCATTCAAGTATTTTTTGACATATTGCCAAAAAAAGAAAAAAATTTTGACTCACTTCCATCCTGGCACATTGACAGCGGGCACCCGCCTTGGATACAGTCGCCCCTTCCTCCCGTATTGTACGGCTGGTTGTATGGGTTGTAGTTGTTACTGTACGGATTAGTGTTGTATGGGTTGTTGTTGCTGTACGGATTATAGCCATTTGCTGTCGTTGTCGCGATGTTACCCTTTACGCCTGCAAATGGTCTTTGCTTAAACTGTCCGGAAAACACTTTTGTCTTATGAAAACAATTTAATATATTTTTAAAAATAAAATATTCGAATTTATAGCAATTTGAATTAGGAATATTAAAAATTTAGTATTTTCTTACAACAGTCTTGCTTATTCACGCATGTTTGGCTGGGTGTCCAACAGAATGTGGTACAGCCTAAATGAAAAGATATGGCGCATGACGCTATCTGAATAGTGGCTGGTTTTGAATTTTTTCCATTTTGTTTATTTTTATACACCACTTTATTTTTTATACACTTATACAGTCCACTTTTTGACGGATACGACTTCCGCATCCGCTTTTTACGGACGCGACTTTCCCGTATCGTGAACCTGATCTGGTTATATAATACCTACCTCCGTCCCGGTACGAACCAATCGGGCACCAGTTTGTCTCCATTGCGCCCGTCTTCGGATTCTGCTTGGTTGTCTGCGTCACCTGTGTGCTCGCAATTTGACCTTAATTGCTTCAATCAATAAATCGATAATTGATCAATCGATATTCCTTACAGCAAGTACTGGAATAAAGGCATTGTTCCCGAGGGTCCATGCACATGCCTGTCATTTGGCAGGATCCGGCCGCACCCCATCCCTGAGGGCATTGGCCCAGTGCGCGATTGTTGATCAACGGGCCAAGTATGGCCAATAATAACAGAATCGTCATCCTATCACAGGTTTGGCTTTTTCCTACATTGTTATTTATCGATTAATATAATATTTATTCAAAAAAAACAATATTGAGATCATTTAAAGAATTCAACAAGATTGGGAATATAGTGCTGGAAAGTGTGAACTGTGCATTAAAAATTACTGTATACTTTTGGCTTAAAAAATGGAATCGATCAATCAGTTAAATGAAAATGCGAAACTTCTGCTGATGATGGCTGATGACTTCCACTGGTTGGAGTGGTAATGACGGCTAAACAAACTTATGTATGAGAGAAGCTTGTGACCAACCGATCACCAACTGTGATGCAAAACTGATGAGTGAGTAAGCTCACACAACTTTTGGCTCATTTGAAACGTCATATCATAAGATCATAACTCATTGGAGCCTTCGATTTGGAAAAAAAATTAAACAAAAATTATTACATTAATCTTCCTCAAAGGGCTCCCCAGAGTTGAGAGCATGAGAGTCAAGGATAATCGACTAAGCCATTGATAAAAGCACTCTACGGAAAACCAAAAACAGAAATGGTTTTGCGATAAAATAGATACATTTTTAGTTTGCCATCATCATAATGTATACTTCTTTTACATGTTAGATTTACAGAAATAGGTAAAATACAACTACCAGATTGTAACTTCAGACATAACTAATTTCAGCAAAACAAATACGATACAAATGTACACAAATAAAAATAGTTATAAAATTGGATGGTTGGGAGCTTGGGAGTTTTGAATGCTCTATTTTCCGCAATGTTCCATTATACGATACACCTATGATCAGCCGATCAGTGAGTGGGTCAAAAGGTCCGAGAGTGCTCCTCCACCATTTGTTGTCGTGCTTCCACTGCTGTTGATGAACACATTGTCGTACAGAAATTTGTTGCGAAATTTATGCGTTGGATCGAGTTCATCGGCCAATTTTCTGAGCACAAATGGGAAAATTGAATTTAAAATGAATATTTTTTGAAGATGAAATGGTCACCTGAACTGTCCGAGCTTGGGGTAGTGATGCAGGAACTTGTCCGGCCTCATCAGGAAGTATTTGCCCCAGTGGGGCCGAGCCCCGAACGGGATCAGCGCCGCTTCAACGAGCGCCAGCACCGGGTTGACCGCCACGAAGTACGGTTTGAAGGTCAGGTCAATGGCGACCATTTTATCGCCTCCGTCGTCCCGGTAGCACATGCTCAGCCACAGGTCGTCAGCGGCAACCGACCGGACCAGCACATACCATACCGTGGCAGCAATTGGCTCCCAAAGTGGGATCAACTGATCGAAAGTTATGTAAAAGGTTTACAAATAAAAAATGTTCAGGAATTCGATTTAACAAAAAAGAATCTCAAAAATTTGTATATGAGATTAAGAGCTGGCTGGTTACCTAAGACAAGTCTTAATTAGTCTATATGGATCATTGACCCAGAATTTAATATTTGTTATATTTTTGAAAGTGTTTTTTTAGCCAAAAATATTTATAGCTAAAATAATTGTTAAAATTTACCGCATTAAGCGCCTTGGTAGCATTCTCGTACGGGATAAAGTATTCGGTTTGGATCTCATCCGGGCCGCTGATTGGGAATGATAAGAATGATAAAGTTGAAGAACTACTAAATGATCAGTATTGATCAATGCTGATCAATAATGATCAGTATTGACCCAAAGGCACACTTTAAAAAAAAAGTTTGTTATCTGATAACTGATAAGTGTATGTCTGTCTGACTTTCGCAAATGTGAGGAGCAGAAAAAGGTAAAAATCGGAAATAAGTAACTTGGTATTAGACCTGTCATTATTGTCTTATTCACAGGCCATTTGCTCCACAATCCCGAAAACTGCCCACCTGGTGATGCCAGAGATGGAATTGCGATAGTCGTCAAAGCCAGAAAGTCCCAGCCCATAGGCAATAAGACCACGATACCACGGTTGCTCAACGCCCTGCTTACTGAAATACTGACACTGGCAACATGAAGTTCGGGACAATTTTTTAATTGTTATTATTTTTGCATGTGAATTGGCGGCCGAACTTCTGCTTGTAAATTTGAAATCACAGCGTGGCAAAAAAAATGTTATAATGTCAATAAATATGAGAACCATAGTTCAGGTTCGGGGTTCAGTTTTAGCAAATGCCGTTGATTAAGCCCAAAACAATTTTTTGAATGAGTTTATATAAGTGGACTTCAATAGTCAAATACGATAAGTAGGTGGATGGCAGGAAGGTCATCGGTGACACTTGCTGGTATGTGCGCGTTGCACTTGTGTTGCCAAGTTTCTGTTCATTGCCGACATTGCTGCCCGAACCGGAACGGACATTGACCCTGAAAAATTCAGAAGAAAAAAATGTTACAATGTGTCCCGGACTCCTGCCGGAGCGACAGCTTAAGGCAGAATTTAAGAAAAAACTTCTGAGCCTGTAGTCGAAGATGTTCCAGAAAGTCGACCATAATACCCACCTATATTTTAATGGATAGTCGCTCTTACCAAACTTGGTTCCACACCAGAGGTATGGTGAAGTCAGCATACACTTGCACGCTGTATCCTGCGGACATGACTGCGTCAAATTGAGCCACGAACTCGGCATGTGGAAGGCTTAATCAAAGGGTTGCTTTTATCGATTGATCGATTAGTTATCGATTGATCGACTGACTTCACGAAGACGTAATTGGTGACATTGAACGTTGGGATGATTGCCAACTCCATAGTGGTGATCACGCCGAAGGCGCCCAGGCCAACTGCGAGTGCCTTCAGGCGAGGGTCACCAGCCGAGAAAGTGGCAATTGTGCCGTTGGCTAACACCAATTCCATCGAGCGGATGTGCGTTGCCAGACAACCAAGCGTGTTGCCGCTTCCATGTACGCCTGTCTGGCTGGCACCGCCCACCGAAATCTCCGCCAATGAAGCCAGATTGGGCAGTGCATAGCCGTTGATATCTGTAAGGAATTTTACACGAAAATCCATATCATCTTGAAAAAATCACTGAAATCCTACCAATCAAATCCCAGAGGAGGGTGAGCTTCACCAACAATGTCTTACCAGATCACTTAAGCTGGCTTATTCCTGTTTACCTGAATAGACTTCTGTGCTGAAACTTTCTTTTCGAATTTTTTATATCAGATATACCAATTTGTTTACTATGTATGGACTAGTACAAAACTGTTTATATGTAATGCCAAAATTATATTGCTTATTAGCAAAATTTTGCCGGACCATCACTTTGGCTTGTCCTGTGTGCAATAGCATTAAGCACGCACCTAGCCATGGTGCCATGTCTGTGTAGGTGAGCCCGGCCTGCACAAAAATGCTCGGCTTCAGCGGGTTGATCAGCGTCAATTTTTCAGGCCATGACGGGTTGATGATGTTCTTCAGACCGACGGTCTGCAACAGTGTGTCATTGCTGTCGCCAACAACGCTGAAGCTGTGCCGTTGGGAGAGGCAGCGCAGACGCGTGGCTTCCCGCACGATCTGAACCACCTGTGCAACACTGCGCGGGTACTGTATGTTCTGGGTGGAGTACCGGAAGGTGCCGCCCCAGTTGTGCAGACTGCCAAAAGTTGGGAATTGTTTGAAATTCAATCGAACACCCACTTGATGGGCTCCCCATTGGCGAAGGGCAAAGCGGACAAGGCTATGGACACAAGACAGTTCAATAATATCAACGTCATTGGCTGAATAAGCGCTTAAATGTTGGCAAAAAAAGAAGGCTCGCAAAGACAACAATAATATGTGAATGTTAACAATTATAGAATTATCAAAAATTATGGTTTGTATTTTTCTCGTTTTACTGATAAGACTTGCTTTGAACTTCAAAAGATTAAACAACACAACATAAAACGAAGAAAATTGAGGTCTTCTACCTGTTTCTCAATTAAATGTATGTATTGCTGCTTTTGGGTCCAATGCTTTCAAGGTTTTTTTTTCGAATGAGAGTGTTGGGCCTCCTCCACGTGTTTTCGCGTGCTTTTTCGCGTTTTCACGTAACTCATATACTTGATCAAAAGTATAATTAAAAGCAGTAAAAGAACACAAATGAACGATGTGATAAGCTGATAAGAGAATTGCAACTCGCAATTTTTTTTTGGTACTTTATCAGACGACTAACCGCTAGCAAAGGATCAGGTTTTTGCAGAATGATCGCTGTAACTTTTGCAGAGATTATATGAGGAGAGATCGAGATTAATGGTAATGATCGACAAACAGACAATAACAAATGAAGAACGTTAGTGAGATCAGTAGTCAGAGTGATTTGAAAACAGGAGAAATCACATCTTTTCTAAAAAAACAAAAAAAAAAAAATAGCGTTCTTGAATAATGTTCCAAAGTGTTCTTTTCAAGCAGTTGAAAAAGCATTTTCCAATAGAAGAACAGACAGCAAGCAATATAGAAATTCTTCTGAAAAAGTAAAATTGAGATCGAGAGTTTTAAATAAATGTTTTAGCAGCAAGAGATGTGTAAATGTTTTGGAACCTTACACTAAAGCCTCAAAATAATTTGCTAGACCTATTTTGAACATCTTTGAACGGGTATAGTTCATTTCACCATCAATTAACTCGCCAAACCCCATTTCGCCTAAATGACAAAAATCGATATCTCTGTTTTGAC
>JAEHOM010000170.1:0-15201 GCA_016433075.1 Hoplolaimus columbus | reverse complement strand
TCTCTTCTTTTAGATTGGTGTCGCCAAAAGATTCGAGGGAAAATCCCATTTTGCAACTTCAGAAGCCGCTGACTGTAATGGCGGTGTCCGTTTTTTAAATATCGCTTCGATTTTTCAAGTTATCGCCTACGATTTTTTTTGTGCGGTGCAAACCCATGATACCCCCGCCCCCTTTTGTTCAAAAAATCGAAGTTCTTATTTTTCGGAAATTTTGGGCTAAAAGATGCGCGGGAGCCCTTGGGAGTCGTTTTATACCAATTTCACCGAAAATTGTTCCTAAAAACTTCGAGAACAATGGATTTCAAGTTCGGTCCCAGTCGGTCCAGGTCGGAAGTGGGAAAATCGGGGTTTTCTAGAAAATTCTCAGTGTGATTTTTTTAAATATTTTTCTGAGTGTCCACATGATAGGGATACTTTTTGCTTCAGATAGTTTTCCGAATTGACTACCTTTAAAAAAAATTTTTTCGGCCCCCTGGTGAACCCGATCCGCTGACTTGAAGGAAGAGAAAGAAAATAGTAAAAAGGGCTAGAATTCAACTATTGAGGCACACTGGTCTAAAGAAATCGACTTTTTGGGGCCATGTGCGTGCCGGCTTGTAAGGGAACAGTCACCCGATTTTCGAATTGTATTGTTTACAGCATTTTTGTTCAGTCAGCTTAACCTCGTCAAAATAATCTGACAAGATAAATTGATTGATCAAATGAATTTTAAAGAATCTCCTTTTTAATTCATTGTTCACATTCTAATAGCTGTTGTAGTGCAAATCTAAGAACAAGATTCAAGCATGGGAGTACCGGCATTTTTTCGATGGCTGTCAAGAAAATATGTTTCAATCATTGTCGATGCGGTCGAAGAGCGGAGAAAAGAAGTGAATGACGTTAAAATTCCCGTCGATGCTACACAGCCAAACCAGAATTATCAGGTTCATCTATTTCATTCACTCATCGCATTTATTACATTTGAAGGAGTTTGATAATCTGTACTTGGACATGAACGGTATCATACATCCATGTACTCATCCGGAGGATCGACCAGCGCCAAAGACCGAGGACGAGATGTTTATCCTGATCTTTGAATACATCGATCGACTCTTCTCCATCGTGAGACCAAGAAAGCTTTTGTACATGGCCATTGATGGAGTTGCGCCACGAGCTAAGGTTGTAAATGAAGGTAAAGTTTCCACTAAAGCAAATGATTTCAGATGAATCAGCAGAGAAGTCGGCGTTTTCGAGCAGCGAAAGAAGCAGCGGAAAAACGAGAGCAGATTGCGGAAATCAGAAGGAAGTTGGAAGCCGAGGGCATACCGCTACCTCCACCGCGCAAGGAGGAAGAGCACTTTGACTCTAACTGCATTACGCCGGGTACTCCATTCATGGCCCGTCTCTCCACAGCGCTTCGTTATTACATTCACAAACGGATCACGTATGATCCGGCTTGGCAGAAAATACAGGTTTCCATATGGTTTGAGCTTTAAGAAACTAACTTATCAAACTTAAGGTGATTCTATCCGATGCAAATGTGCCTGGGGAAGGTGAACACAAGATCATGGACTATATTCGGCGCCAACGAGCATCTCCATCTCATGATCCGAACACTGTACATTGCCTTTGCGGCGCGGATGCAGATCTTATCATGCTTGGATTGGCCACTCATGAAGCCAACTTCAATATCATTCGAGAGGAGTTTGTGCCCAATCAGCCGAAGCCATGTGAACTCTGTGGTCAATATGGTCATGAGGTTCAGCATTGTGAAGGATTATCGCGCGCCGAAGCTGGACCTGATCAGGCAGATCCCCTCAAGAAGGAGAAGAACTTCATCTTCATCAGACTCCCAGTTTTGAGAGAATATTTGGAACGGGAGCTTGTAATGCCCAATTTACCATTTGAATTTGATTTGGAGAGAGCAATCGATGATTGGGTATCTTTCTCTGATTTTTATTATGATGTGCATTTTTCTCAAAGGTAATGATGTGCTTTTTTGTTGGCAATGATTTTCTGCCTCATCTACCTTCGTTGGAGATTCGCGAAAATGCCATTGATCGTCTTGTACGATTGTACAAAGAGATGGTATACGAAACAGGAGGGTGTGTTTTTAAATTCTTAAAGCAAAATGAATTATTTTTGAAAAAAAGGTGGCTTACTCAAGACGGAGAAGTGAACATTGAACGGGTAAAGATTATAATGACCAGACTCGGCAAAGTGGAGGATGAAATATTCAAACAAAGACAGGTTGGATTGGATTTACTATTAATTTCTAGAAATTATTTTTTAAGATTAAAGAACTGCGTTTCAAGGAGTCACAAAAGCAAAGAAAACGTCGCGAGAAAGAAAGGGCCGCGAACATAATGCCGTACAATGCATCTCTGATAGCACCAACTCCACTTGGTCCGCAAAAACGTATGACCGGTGAAGAAATGCGCAAACTGGCATCCGAGGATAGGCTTGAGGCAAGATAATGTCAATAATTTCTTTCTCTTATTGTTAGTAAATTGGGAGAGGGGTGGGGGTGTACCATGGCTAATGATGCGTGAATAAAACTACACAAAATCGCTTTGATCTTATTTGACTGCTTCACTGAACAGTAAGCAGGTTGATGAATTCGAACACTGAAGCCATTGGTTTTTATCTAAAATCATTTGTTATTATTTTTAGCCATTTAATTGCATGTTCAGTTTACAATTCTGCATTTCAGTTTGCGAAACTTGCGAATGATGGTGCTTCAAAGAGGCTTCAATCATTGTTGACTCCACCCTCACATGCTGACCGTAAAAGGAAGTTGGAACAGACATCGGACGCCAATAGTGCAAATGGTGCACCGCCAGCAAAAGTATTCATTTGTTTTAGTTTAATAATGATGTATTTGATTATGACTAAATTTGTCCTCATCAGGATTTTGGATATTAAAAACAATATGATTTTTTATTTTGCGCATAAACTTTTCTTTCCAAATTAGTCATTTTTTTCCAAAAATAAATCTTTATTGTTCCTTTTTTTAAGGAAAAAAGTGGCAAGCTTTATTTTAATTTTAATAAAACGGTAATTCGTGGCCAAAAAATTTACTCATTTTTTGCTTGAGAATTAAAAAAAAACTATTTACTTTTTCCTCAACTTCATTCCAGTTAAAGAGGTAAATGAGGTTACGATTTGGTCAATTCCCTTTACAAAAACAGTCTAAAATTGCAAATACGGCACCTATTGGTTCTGCCTATACCCCAAAACCTCAAAAGATAGTAGCAATAAGCCAATAAAGTTATGTTTTGTTTGCTTTTATAATTTTTGCATTTGCTGTGTTGTCGCTAAATATCGACATTCTTTTTAGTCGTTTAAGGACGAGCGTGGAGCCAAATCAAGCGGCTCTGCGGAAAAAGATTTATTTAAACCGACAATCTCTTTTGAAACGCCTTCTGGGAAGGCCACCCCGTTGGCAAGAGGTGCAGTTGGAGCATTAATGGCGAATGATTCTGATTCGGAGGAGGAGCCTATGGATGAAATTCGGTTATGGGAGGCTGGCTGGAAAGATCGCTACTACAAATCCAAGTTTAATGTATCCGAAAGTGATGTGGAGTTTCGGCGGAAGGTTGTGCAGGCTTATGTCGAAGGGCTTTCTTGGGTCTTGCGTTATTATTATCAGGTTTGCTTTTGAACTTGTTAACATGTATTATACGCTATTTATTGCATGCAGGGATGTGCTAGCTGGACTTGGTTTTTCCCGTTTCATTACGCGCCTTTCGCCTCTGATTTTGACCTGGTTGGCGACTTTCGACCCGATTTCTCCAAAACAACGAGGCCTTTCAAGCCGTTGGAACAGCTGATGGGTGTGTTTCCTGCGGCTAGCAGGTACTTTTTTAGGTTCGGTTATTTTATACTTTTCGATATGGTATTTTAGAGCGCATATTCCTGAAAGCTGGCGATGGCTAATGACCGAAGAAAAATCGCCAATCATTGATTTCTATCCCGAAGACTTTGAAATTGATTTGAATGGGAAAAAATACGCATGGCAAGGAGTTGCTTTGCTGCCTTTTGTGGATGAGGCGCGTCTCCTCACAGCGCTTGACACGGTATCGAGTTTTTCATTTCGAATCAGCAAGTTTACAATTAGGTTTATGATACATTGACTCCGGAGGAGATAGCCAGGAATACAACGGGGCCAGATCGCCTTTTTATCGGCAACAAACATGAGTTGTTCTCGTTGGTTCATGAAGTTCATGTACAAGGAAGTAAGGACAATAAAAATGGAAATTCGGAAGGATCAAATGAAGAAGAGAAAGCGAAAGAGGGTGGCCAAGCGGAAAATGGTGAACAACAGAATGGAGAAATATTGCCTGCTGAAGAGTCGGAAAAAAATGGTTTATTTTTTTAAATAACGTCTGTGTCATTGTGTATTCAATTTAAACAAAGGTTGCGATGGTCTGATGATTGCTGAAACAACCGAGAAGAAAACCTGGGTTTACATTGATGCTACCAAGGCGTTTGGTATGTCAGGGCAGGTGTCGCATGATGTGAACGCGATTGCATTTGGCGAAACTCACCAGACTATGTTCAAAAATTCGCTGGAGTTTGGCGATATTAAGGTTTTTTTTATTCTTTTTTCTTGCTTCTTTAAATAACCTATCTATCTATATTCAGAAAAACACGTGCATCATGGTTTGTTTTATTTGACGACTTTTGTTATGTTTAACGCCATTCCCCGACATTTAAGGTCGAATTTCGGGATCCACAGTTTGCGACTGATTTCCGCTTCAAAGCTACGAGACTGGATGGTATCAAGGAGTTGCCGCGAGTGCTGAAGCCAAAAGATTGGGACGACCGAAGACAGGGCTCATTTCAGCCTCAGATTGGTTTCAGGTCATAAAAATTACTCGATTTTATGTTTGTTAAATAAGTTTTTTAGTCGAGACATTCCGCGGGCTAGTCTTTCGGCAACAGGCCATCGCACACTCAGCCATTACACAGAGCATCGCGACCGTCGTAGCGGACCCGCAGCGCTTTTCCCTACTGTTTTCCAGCAAGCCCCTCAATCGCCGGCTAATCCATTGCCCTGGCACACTGCCGCTTCCCAACAGCAACACCCGACTCCGCTGTCCAGCTTTGCCGCAATGGCGATGCCGCCTCCGCCGCCGCAAGAATGGATCAGTCGCGGCGCAATGCTATCACCAATGCATCATCACCAGACATCACCGCATCTGTCTAGTGTTCAATGGGGTCAACCACCACCACTCTTTCCGCAACAGAAACAGCACCAGTTTGGAAGCGGAAGTGATTCGTGGCGTCATACGCAACAATATCAAGATAATCAGCAGCCTCGGATTCAACTCCTTCGCCGGAACGATTCAGAGCGACGTCAGAGTCTTCCGTACCATTCGACTCAGGCTCCACCATATCATGCCTCTTCTGGACATGGACAGCAGCAGCAACATTCTGCGCCCAGAGAGTTCCGCCCGGGCAACAACTATGGACAGGGCAATGGACAGCAGCAGCAACATTCGGCGCCCAGAGATTTCCGCCCGAGCAACAACTACCAGCGTCGCTAGTTGACCAAATAGGAAATAGCAATAGTGTCCGGTGTTGCTCACCTTTGTTCGCGCTTCATACATTTCTCTCAACTTCAACTGATTTGCAACCAAAATGTTGATGACTGATCCTCCAAAAATTTTCTGTCATTTTTTCCGCACTCACACCAATTGTTCAAAGGCCTGGGTACACTTGCTGTTTGTTTGTTCATTATCTTTCTTCATTCTTATTCTCCTCCTCCCACTTTGCATTCACTCCATTGTGTCAGTCTCTAACCTGTTAAACTGCTGTATTAAGTAATTGCGCCTCGAATAAATTTTTTTCTGATGAGCGACATTATAGAGTTATTGTCCGTCAAGGCCTTTAAAATTTCCTTTAACATACCAAAAATATTTGAACGTCGTGGAGATGTACAGACGAACCTTTGGCTCCCCCATTTTGTGACCATCCCATTTCATGTGTTGTCTTCTTCCATTTATGCAAAAGAGACCAAACTCTGGTTCGTACTTCTGTTATTGTGCACCTCCTTCCGAACAGATCACCTCATAAAGTAAAACCAATCATCACATCATTTTTTAATGTATTTTTTTCTTTTTGTCTCTTCAGCAGCTTGTATTTACCCACAGTCAAAGAAGAGCCAAATAATGATGCTTGCTTGCACAAATTTTGCCGTTTTTCCAAAATTTTAAAATTGTATGAAAATGAATGCATATTTATAATAAGGGTTTACTTATCCTCCCAGGAACTTTCTTTCAAGATTGTATTTTAAATAAATCAAAATTCACAAAAAAAACCGAAATCAAAATAAATTCTAATAATTTTTAAACTAAACAAGAATTTATTAAGACATAAAGTTCATGATATTGCGAATGTAAAAAAAAACTAGACTCGAGAAGATGTCGTTGAAGTTGTTTGACAGGAAGCGGAGGTGTATAGGCGAACTTTTAAGGACGGATGAAGAGGTAATTATAATATTTGGATTTTTTTGCAAAAATTTTGAAATTTTCGAGTTTTATTGAGATTTGTCTAGGTACGGCTTTAGAAACTCTAACTGTTTTCGTGATTTGAGCGTTATTTTGGTGTGGATGGGTTGAGTTCCAATTCGGAGGAACTGTTGTTATTATCAGTAGCATACTTTAGGTCACTGCACTATCTGGCTTCGGAAACCATGTGGTCATCGGCACTTGTCTTGGCAGAATTCTGATTTTCAATTCGAGTGGAACACATTGGGAAAATGAAGCTGTTTTAGGCGGACTTGCCTCAGGCGATGAGGTGTCGAATTTTGCGAAAGCCAAAATCAACGAGTTTATATATTTAAACTCTTTGGTAGGAAGCACATGAGACCATCGGGCAAATTTGTTGCGCTTCTGCGCTCGGACTTATCTTAGTGATCATTGGCGATGAGCTTATTGGACTGGAGCTTGAGGAAGAGCTAAAGGTACTTATTTTATATGTTATACTTCTATGGTGTACCACATTAATCCTAAAAAATAACCCTCCTCCATTATAGCTTACTCTCGGTTGAAAATAGTCGTTCCAATAGACATCTCCATCCAATAAAGTTCCCACCAATAGAGACCCTCCATTCAAAAATCTTAAGATAGAACTCACTCAACTTTACTGTTTTGGATCTTTAAAAAGAGTCCCTGTCCATTTGTTTACAATTTGGTAATGCTGGTATGATAACGAGAAGGGTAATGCGTGTAGCTCTCTAAAATCTTAAAGACATGAATCCATTGCGGAATGCGCACTTTTTTGCCAATATTTTGTGTATGCCGTGACTGAAGAAGTGCCACCATTATATAGATACCAATTCATTATGAGATAGCACTTCTGTACAATTCTAGATGCTCACAAGCTGACCTCCAAATTCAGGTTATATCGATCTTTTCCGGCATCGCGCGCTGTGCGCTCAACACACATCCGACGACGGACGATCCGTTCTCCATCCAACTGGCCTTGGCCCACAATCAAAAGCAGCACATTTTGATTGGACACATCGACCCGTCATTGGAGTTTTCCAAAGACTGCAAAATCGCTACGCTCGGAAAAGTAGTGGAACTGCAGTTCAGCGGACAATGCATCTGCTATTTGACAACAGCCGGCGCCTATTTTGTGCACAACTTTCTGCATGGGAAGAGTCCTCTGAAGCTGTTTGAGTCTGCGGCAAAAACACCGCCACAACAAGCCATCTGCACAGTTGGACTGGTGAGTGAGTTTTTTAAATTAATTTCCTTTCAATAAATTTCGTTGAAAGTCACATTCTCCTCGTTCTTTTTTTGTATTTTACGGTTAAAAGAAATGTTTGCTTTTGCAGGAAGAATTCGCGCTCACCGGTGTCCAGGGCTTGGTTGTGTTCGCTAACGGTCAGGGTGTCTCCTCTCGGCCTCCAGTTTCGCTGAATAACGACAATCAAGTTGTTAGCCTTACCTTGAAAGAGCCATTTTTGTACACACTCACATCTGACGGTACTCTTGCCATTTTCAGGTGAATTTTTTTTCAAATTGGAGTTTTTAAAAATTCCATTATAAGTTCAAAAACTTTTAAAACAAATAAAACAACTTTTTTTAAAACAAAAACAACAAATTTTTTGAAGTCGACAAAATCTGACATATCGAAAATAGCCTTTTAGCACTGTGGACGATCAGCTGCAACAGACGCTTAACTTTCCAAATGATGAACCCACTCATCCATCTAAATGCAATTATAAGCTGATTAACATTGATGGAATGTTACTAGTAATGCCTCCCTCTGGTGACTCACTATTCGAACTCGTTTCAGTGCCTATTATTGCACAAGTATAGAAGTAGTAACAGGAATTCAATGCTTAAAAAAAGTTAAGATTGAGGAGCAGATCCAATTCGGCAATTTTGATGAAGCACTTTGTATGATGGACAAGAATATGGCACACATTTTCACTTCGGCAACGGAGGATGAAATTCTGGTGACTCATTTTTAATAAAAGATTAGGCCTATGATTTTCAGAAAATCCGATGGTTGCGCAAAAAATTGGCCTTTATCTTCATCAAACAAGCTGACTTTGCCAAGGGAATTGATCTGCTTACAGCTTCTGAAGCTGACCCACGCGAGTTATTGTGCCTGATTGTCAAGCAGGAACCGCAGCTTCAGCTGGAGGAGGATATCACTGGCAACCTTTCTTTGCCAATTGATGGAAGCTTTCCACAAATTCCGATCGAAACTGTTAAATTATATTTGGAGAGAATTCTGCAACAGCAGTGGGCGGTTCCTCATATCCGAGTTTGTTGTCTCAAATACTGTAATATTCAAATTTTCGGGTTAAATTCTGAATTAAATTACTTTATAAAAACAAAATTGATGTGAAAATAGGTATTTCTTTATATCTATCTCTGTATCCATCCACTATTACTAATTACTACTTGTTCTGAAGGTGATAGAGAAGGCACTGTCCAGAATGTATGCATTTTTGGGTGAGCCGTCCAATCTTGACAAGCTGATTCACTCGGATGGGGCATGGAACGACAAAAGTTTTCGCAAATGGCTTATTTCTGAACGAAGAATGTCAAATTGTGCGGCCAAATTGGCGGCGGATAAAGGGGCTTTTGAGGAGGCATTCATTATATGGAAAGGGATGCTGGATAATGGGCAGTTTGATAAGCAACAACTCGATGGTTGCTTACAGACCCTATATAGGTATTAGATAAAATCTGACAATAGATAGATATAGATAAAATCTGACAAGATAAAATCTGACAATTTATCTCACTCACAATCACCATAATTCCGAAATTTGCAATCTTGTCCAAACGTCTTTTTTCGTTTAAATAGAAATATGAAGATGAAGATAAGCTTTTTGGCCAATTGACCGAGAAATATGAAGATTAAGATAAGCTTTTTGGCCAATTGACCGCTTTGACCTTTAAAACTAAAGCAATTTATTCGTAATATAAAATTTTTATAAGCTTTTTTGAGGTTAAATCATATCTTTTGAGGGTGAAATCCTACAAGGAGATTGCTGATACACTCTCGTGGCTAATTCCACTAAATGCCAATGTTTGTATTGATGCAATAGACGCTTTGGAGGCGCAACATCCGCAGGATGCCTTTCCGCACGAACATGTGGTGCGCCTCTTCCAGGATTCGCATCCCCTCTTGTTGCTGAAGTATTTGGATAAACGCAACAATGAATTAGTAAGTAATAAGTATAGAGAGATAAGTCGAACTTTTGCGTTTTTGACCTTTTTTTGCGGCCTTCGAATTTAATTCCAATCCTAAATACTCTTGTATTTATTTTCGTTTTTGTTAATTCGAAATCTAGGTAAACGAATGAAAATCTTGAAAAGTTTCAACTTTCTATTTTTTGGCTTTTTTTGCAAAATTATTCTTTCTCCGCGTCTCTTATTTGTATTCAAATTTCAGAGTTCCGAGCCAGTGAGCAATAAGCTGCTTGAGCTGTATGTGCACTTCATGAAGCAGAGAGATGACGATGCCTTGGCGGAGAAGTGCCGTGCCAAACTTCGTCATTTCTTACTCTTTTCCAAACGTTACAATGCGGAGGCCGCTTTGAAGCTATTTGGGGGAGGAGAAAACAAGGCGGATGATGGCTTTCGGATGGAAGCAATTTTGTGCAAAGCAAATGTAATACCTTTTTATAGTGAATTTGCCAAGTTTTGACAGTTTCGCTTTGAAGGAGCAGAACGCGGTGGTATGTCTTCAAATGCTGATCAAGGACGTGGGCGAGCGCGAACTGTCAGCGGCCGATGAAGATGCGCTCTTCACCGCTCAGCTGCTCTGCACACGATATCCGAGCCCAGAAATGCTTACCACAATGCTGACGCTCCATTTGAGGCTTTCAAGGTGTTGTTTTATGCAAATTAATCTGTAATACCGAATGATTATTGAAATTCTTCAAATTAAAATGTCAACAAATGGTTTAAAATACATAATACATGTAAAAATGATTTCTAAAATTTTATACTGTTCTATCTCATGTCAGTGGAGAGTAGTCAAATAAAAATAACTGATGTAAAAAAGAATGTTGTGGTATTAGATGTAGACTATCTCTAAAAATAAAATCAAAATATTTGCTGAAAATTCATAGCTATTTGAATTTTTATTTTAAAAAATACCTATTTTATTTTTTTTTGTGCATTTTTAGGTATTACATTTTTCATGTGAAGACAGCTGCAAGCTATAGTCTTTATCCTTATTTAGGCATTTTTGTTCAACACCTACTTATTTTTCAGAGTTTATTTTAGAAATTAGAAATTTGTTTAGAAATTTTAGAAAAAATTATGAAAAGAAAGAAAATATTTTATTTATTTTTTACTATTTTTTTTACAAAACTTTTGGCTATGATTGTATTATGTTCTTATGTTGGCTTAGATGTGTTGTTCCTAAACATGTCATTGGGGCTTCAAGTTTTCATCCTTTCAGATCTGATCCTGCCTTAAGAGCACACATTCCGCAAATCCTGGCACTGTTGGATAGTGGGACGAAGGCTGCGGATGTGTTCCGCAATGTTCCCGAGGATCTTGGCGCTTCCGCCTTTGTCCAAGCATTCCTCCGCCGTCACGTTGCGCATCAGTGCAACGTTGCGGAATGGCAGCAACTACGCAGCGTGTTAACGGCGCGAGAACAGCAACGGGCAACGCGTGAGCTGGCCGCTCTGGCGTCCGGCACCAAATTTCGCGTCGACGAAAACACACTTTGCGCCGTCTGTGAGCGCCGCTTGAAGGCCTGCGACGAATTTGTTCGACATTCCCACAATGGCCAACTGACCCATCTGCGGTGCCATGAAGCGCGGAATACGAGGGCAAGCCCAATCTGAGAAATGTATCGTTACACAGTATTGAACGGGTTTTTTAATATATCGAATAACTTAACTGAAATCGACGAAAACATGTAAAATAATCAAATTAATCAACCTAGTATTGGGTCGTTGCACAATTAGGGGTGTATGCATGATTGGCTAAAAATTTTTATTTGCATGATAATTGAATAAGACAGTATATGTTTCAGATAGAGGAGACATAGGGCATATGATTTAAACAAGATTGAACAAAAATAACATATTTATTCACAAACAAACAAAGTGGCTCAATAATTGTGCAACGACCCAATATTATAAATAAGATGTCTAAACTGAAATTTCAGGGTGGTAAAGGATTGAATCCTTATATTATTATAAAATAGTTTTAACAACTAATTTTGGTACCTTTCGGTTATGGGGCAAACAGACCCAAATGTCTTACCAAGATTGACATATGTTTGACATGTCAGATGTCATAGACAGGTTAAGCAATATTTTTCGACTTCCTAGGTTAGATTAACACGAATATTATTGCTCAACATGTCTATGACATGTCAAATATGTCAATCTTGGTAAGACATTTGGTTCTGTCTGCTCCATAACCGAAAAATACCTTAATTTTTAACGTTTTTGAAAATGATTAAAGATAGTGAATTTTCTTCATGTAGTCGGCTGCTCCCACTGGATTCCACATTTATTACTATTTCTGACAGTCTTATATTTATTAGCTCTGCATGTATTTTTAACATTTTTGTAATCGATTTGATAATATCAAGGAATACTCTCTTGCTCCTATTTGGCTGTAAAAATTCTAAAAGTGCAAAAAGGATTAAAGACAAAAAATTAAAAGATGAAAGTTAATTAATTTTATTCCAATTATTTTGATATATAAAAATATTAAATTTCTGATCAATTAATATTAATTTAAAAAAATAAAAAAATTTTCATTTTTCGCATCATTTTTGTACTTTTTATTTTTACATTTTTTATGGCCTTTTTTTGCACTTCTTTTGCTATCAAAATGTCGAGAAATCTACATTTTAGGGAGTAAACGTATTGTCATTTTTTCCATTTCGACATTTTGTCCTTCGACATTATGATGGCCCCGAACGATTAATGAGTCTCACTTGTTAGTCAGTTAACTGTTGGTAAAATGTCTGTGATCATACATTCGCTTTGTTCAAAACACATAAATCTCACATTGGCATTCAGCCTATAAATGGCATTCATTTGTTATTCGGCTGAAGTGAGAAAGAATTTCCTCCGTTAAGGGGGAAGAATTCCCGTCTCTTTCAGAGAGCTCTTTTTTCCCACAACACACTAACTATTCTCCCATCCCCTCTTTAGAGGCAATTGAAGTGTTCTTGTGTGTGGAGCTCTTGGAAACCATGAGCCCAGAAAAGATGTGTAAACCAATTAGCCAGTCTGGTTGGGAAAAAATTGTTCAGAAAAGGCATTTTCGGAATCTTTGGTCCCCCTAAAAGTACTCCTCTTCTCTCTTTAACAATTATTATTTTTCAACCTATTTGTATGTTTTTAGAAAATGGACGCGTGGGAGAATTCACAGATGTTGGGACCCTAATTCATACTTTTTTTCCCTGCCCAACAACCAACACATAAGTGAAAGGCATAACAGGGGCGTGTCAAATTGCCTTTTCTTTTCTGTAAAGCCCCTATCTTCAGCAGGGCATTTAGTAGTTGCCGGAAGGGGAGTCACGCATAGAAGAAACAAAAGGTTGTGTTCTTCTTCGTCTGTCCATATCATTTTTGGGTTAACAAATGGGGGATGGCCGACCAAATAAAAAAGGTTCCGCGTGCCGCCGACTCGGAGACAAATTGCACCCTTGTGCAGCATGGAATTAGGCGGCATTTTCATCCGTCCCTTTCTCTTCTTTCCTTTTCATTTGCTCAGTCAACGTCTCCTCCCTCCTTAATTTCATTCATCCTCGGAGACTCTACCAACTCTGATTTTTTTCATCGGAGGGGGTTAGGTTCGTCCGACACTCCACCGTCCCATTCAGTTATACCAAGCAAGCCTCCCTCCTTTCTACCCGAATGAAGAAGATGCAAATGGAAGGACGGAAAACACTGTCTTCACTCTTCACGCACTCCGGGCACAAAGTTGCCGCTTTATTGCACGCTAAACCCGGGGGGTCACAGAGGGACTTCCTTCCTAAGTAAAGATGGGCTTCTTCCGCATGCCGCCCCCGCCCCACCCAAATTCGTCGTTGTCCTTGTCCCCCGGGTCCTCCTTCCTACCCTACCACCTCATCTTCACATCCCACTACTAGTTAGTATAGCACAGCCAATACTTTCTTGCACTCTTCTTTCTTCCTTGCTTGCCTTATCTCCAAAAGATGGGCGGGGTGGGGGACGGAAGAAGAAAACACTCAATGAATGATGGACTTTCTTGCCATTTTCCTCAAAAACTGCCACTTATGGGCCATTCCTCATCATCATTTGATCGTTTTGCCCAATTTACCCGCCCTGTGCCCTCTTTCCCCCAAAATTCGACTTTCAACAAATTTGGCACCTTCTTTTTACGGCCTTCTTTATCCCGTCCCATCCTTCCGCAAATGCGTTTGGCTTCCGTCCTGATAGTAACATCCCTAACCCATTCCCATCGGGGACCAATTTGTCTGCCCAACACCCCCTCCCCTCCCGCGATGGCACCACACACATTCACAATTGGGTCCCTCGACAACGGCCAAAGTGCAAGTAGTGATGACAACAACCAACGGAGGGGGAGAGGGGAAGGCACCCCGAGGCGGTCGGTCGGTTGGTCTCGGTCTTCGCCCCTAATCCCCCACCCATCTATTAGTGCTGCTGCTCATCTTCCAGTGAGTGTCCCATTTCTTCGCCACTCTTTGGAAGAAGAAAGAGGAATGTGTGTGTGCGCCTTCACCGCTTAATCACTCATCCAATCCCGCCGCCCGGATGAGGCGGCGGGGGTGGTAGCAAGCAAGTGGTGGTGGAAGGACCGACGCCAGTTGGTTTTATGTATTTATGGGGGTGGATCACGCGTTTATGGCAGGCGGAAGGAAGGGGGAATGAGTTCATCCGCGGCCAAAATTAGAGTCCACCCCCTCCGGCGGGATTATCCATCCCCTCAGGGATTATTGGCGAATAAAAAAGGCAACACTTTCGCCCAAGTAGCAGCCATGTGTGAATCAGTGACTATCGCGTAATGTAGTTTTTTCAAGGTGCTTCTTCCATCCCATGACCATTCATCTCTAGATTATAAATTTCTTTTGTAACATTTCGATCCTTTTCCCACCCACTACCCAATTCTGTCACATTATTATCGCCATGTGAATTTCAAATGCGCTAATAAGGCAAAAGCACCCACACGCGTCACGCGTGATCAGGGCAAAAGCATCCCACAGTCCCAACACGTGACCAAAGTTCACTTCAGGACTCAATCTCGAGTCGCATTCATGAGCGAGGAAGCTCCGTCGAGTGCCAGTCCCTCGTCCTCCCCGTGCCCTCTCCATCCCTTCGCTTTTGAGTGCGATTCGAGCAGCTGTTGTGCGAGCTATCAGCAACGTTTCCTGCTGCTGCTCGTTTCGTTGGCCATCTTCGCGCTTGCCATCCTCGTGCTGATCGTCTGGATGGCCATTGAGTGGAGGCCCCGACGATGGCGAAGGTATCACACAGGTTTTCGCTTCGAAACTCATCATCAAGGCCATGTTTTTGAAGGGGCCATCGTGGCAACATCGGGAAACGGATGTCGGAAGTTGAGATCAAAAGCTGCGAAGAGACACGGTATCTGAGGCGGATGTCAGAGCTGAAGTGAGAATGACTTGAAAAATCACTCAAATTACGCGAATTTCAGCCCCAATGTCCGGAGAGAGGTTGTCGAGTGAAGAAGACAAATGATGGGAAGCGAAAGTCGGAAG
>JAEHOM010000169.1:0-15218 GCA_016433075.1 Hoplolaimus columbus | reverse complement strand
GAGCAAAAACAGGCGAGAAACCAAAAAAAAAAAAAAGAAATTATCAAATGACACAAAAATATTTTTACATGTTGCTTGCTACCTGCTACCACACGTGGGCAGCCCCTCCCTCAAAATTCGAAAAATTTTGCGCGACCCCATTCCCCCTACCCCCCACCCACTTGCACGACTCCCACCCTACATGCACTTTTACAGCATTTTAATGCACTTTATAGCAAAGGGGTCATATAACAATTCCCATTTTCTTTTTTGTCTCATGGATACTAGGGTAGGGTGTCAAAATGCCACTGCGTCAAAAATGCCACCTTTTGGAAACCGTTCAAAATGCCACCTATTGGAAAAACGGTCAAAAAGCCACCTATTGGGTTTTGCATAAGTGTGTTAATTAGGACCTTATAAGGTCCTAATATAAGAATCCCGCAAGCGATTCCAGGCGGGCGGGCGCTATGTAATCAGAAAAAAGTCAATGTCCGAATTTTTGCCTAATAAGACAAAGCCTTTTTGCCTAATAAGGATCTAATAAGACATTTCTTTTTCTAACAAGCTGAAAGCCATTCTTGGAATTGGAATCTAATCCATAATTTATTTGTGCCAATGATGATATAATAACTTAAATTTAGTATCGTGCTTCTCTCTGGGTTTCGTTTTCGTTCAACCTTTCGGGTAAGCTTTTCTCATGTTTGTTTTAGATTCTTGTGGCTGTTGGGGCTTTGCTTCTCATAGTTGGTTTTCTTGGATGTTGTGGAGCGGCTTGTGAGAGTGTGATTTTGCTGACTCTGGTTTGCACGAAAATTCAGTCCTTCATTCTTGCTTTCCATGTTTATAGTTCTCCATAATCGTGCTCATTTTGGCTGCTATTGAACTCTTCGTAATTGTGTTTATGTTCACTAATCGTGATGAACTGCTTGAATCTGTGCATAAAGCATTTGTTGAAAGTGCAAAGTCTCCTAATGGTCGCCTCAACCTCAAGCCAATTCAAACGGCACTACAATGTTGTGGGGCTACCATTGAAACTCAATACCTGTACCAGAAGGAAGGATTATGTACCGGTCAACTTTCCTCTGCCGTAATTTTCAATTTTCAGCGCTGATTTACCTAAATGTATTTGTGTTTTAGGAGGACTGCTACACTGTTTTAGCTGATAAAATCGGAAGCGATGCTGTATTAATCAGTGCAGTTCTTCTGCTACTTGTGCAGTTCTTCTCTATGGTCTTTTCATGTGCCCTTTGTCGCGCATTTCGTGAGCGTGGTCCGATTTATTATGCTTGAATTTACACAATTTGTATACTCTGTACTCGTCCTGATTTTTGAAACGCTCGTTTCGACTCCGTTCACTTGCCGCAATATTCACATTCCATCACTATTTTAATGGAGCATGTTCTCGTACACTCTGCTTCTACACAATACTTAAGCCATTCGAATTTAAATTCTTTTGAATCCCTTTGATCTTTTGGCGATATCTTTTACTCATTTATGGCCATCCATTGATAAACAGTGCATTTTTTCATTATCGAATTATATTATTAGTATGGAAAAGACAATAAGGCTTTTCTTTTTTTCCAGACTGTTTTTTATCTGTGGATCAATGCAAGGAAAAAAAGCATATGAGTTAATAAATGTGATGAACACTGAAAAGATCATTATTGGTGGTTACTGCTACTTCAGATGCTGCATTTGCCTCTTATCGGAACTTCTCATCGATCGATTATGGCTGGCTGGCGCCACTATATTTTTCCTTCTTAGTTAGATGAATGTGCATGGCGATCCGGTCTGGTGGTTTGCGCATGCGCATCTTATGGTGAATGCGACCCACTTATATAGCACATATATGCGTTAGTTACATGTGATCGTATACGCGAACGTCTGCGTGTACTACAAATGAAGCAGTGGAAGAATAAGCGAGGATGTAAAGCGGGTGGAGATGTGAGCAAGCACAGCTCCCTCATCAAAAGGAAGCGGAGACGCGACGCACTTACTCGTTGCAAACGTGAAAACTGACGAAACGAACGTTTCTGGTGGTGGCTGGTGGGGGGCCCGAGGCCCCACGATGGGACCTCCCTCCCAAGTCCCATCGATCATCAGCCGATAGTCGCGATTAGTCCGAGCTTTCTCGGAAGGCGGTGTAGCTCAAACGGTAGAGCATCCGAGCGCAAATTGGAAGATCCCGGCTCAATTCCGGGCTCCTCTATCTAGTCTTTTCCCATGGGAAAAGGGTGTCTTCCGATAAGCAAGGAAATCGCGACTTGGCAATTGGCCCACACGTTTAGTATACCAGCAATGCAAAATGATAAATTAATAGGGGGCGGGCTTTTGGGCATCAAAAATCCCACTTGGGCGCCTGATTAGAGACGAAAAAGACAACAAGAATAGGCACTAAGTTTCAAATTTTTGGCTAAAAAGAAAATAAAATCGGCAATAATTCGAGTTTTTTTTCCAAGTAAGAGTGGCCGGATTTGATTTTTTGATCAGGTTTTCGAGGGTGTTCTACTTATATGATGGCGGTGTTTGTTTTGAGAAATTTCGATTTTGAAAATTTTCGATTTTCCCTAAAGTATGATGCCACAACTTTTGGACGAAAATACAAAAAATCTAAAGTCCAAAATTTTCAAAACAAACAACGCCATCGTATAGAGCACCCTCGAAAACCTAAGAGCACCCTCGAAAACTCAAAAAAAATCAATCCGTCCCCTCATACTTCAGAAAAACTCGAATTATGGCTGATTTCATTTTACAATTATGTATAAATTTCGCTATTTTTCCGAAAACCAGGTCTAAGGTGCGGATTTTGAAAATCCGAGCTCGAATTCGTGCTGCACCGAATTACACATAAAAACGTGCTTTTCAGAATTTTTTTTATTTTATTTTCGACGGGACCCCAATTCTTAACGATTACCACTGTTTTGGCCAAAATTCAAAAATTTTCGGTCGAAATTTCGAAAATTTTAGGTTGAAAATTCGGAAATAAGTTCAGAAAAATAGGCACTTTCCTGAAAATTCCCCCTCCCCCCCCCTCCTAATAATAAACAAAGTGAACTTGTACAGTGATGAATCTAGAACTTGCTCATCAGTAATAGGTCATTCACGCGATGGTTTAGCTTTAAGAAATTTTTTTCTATATAGAGGTTCTTATTTTGAATTTCAGATGTGCCTCTGCCTTCCGACTGCCTTTTTCCTGTTCTACTCATCTATTCTCCTAATTGCTCTTCTTCTGCCAATTTACGCTTTCATCGACAATAATCCTCTTGCCGACAGCGAATTTCCTGCAGATTTCATCTCCCATGCCTTCGTCCAGACTGGCTCAGAATTGCACTACTTCAGGGACATATCTCATCAGGAAACGACTTTTCCATCGACAGCTGCATCCAATACGAACAGAGCAGCTGATGGGTAGTTTTTTTTTGTTAATTCATAAATTGATTCCTGGCCAAAACTAGGGTGCCTCGCGGGGGGGGGGATATTCCCCCCCCCCGTCACCGGGGATCTCCGACTTTGGCCATCCCCGACGCCGAAGATGCCCGGGTGTTCGTCCCCGCTATCCCCGTGTCCCGACCTCCATCTCCGACCGGGGTTCGAAATATTTTTGTGAAGTTTTTTGAAAAAACAGCGAAATTTCCCGTGAAAATCTCAACATCTTTGATCAAAAATCCATAGCTTCCCGCCAGTCAATGGTCACAACATTGTCTTTTGCTGAAACCTAGTGTAAGAGTTGTAATTCTTAAATTAATTTTTAATGCCATTCAAATTCCATCCATTAAAAAGAAAATTAAATAGAAAACATCGAAGTAAAATGATGTATAGAATAGAATAGAAAACATTATTTATAGAAACACATTATTTTTTTCTGAATTTATTTTTTTCTGAATTTATTATTTTCTGAATTTACCTAGTGTCGCCTAGGGACATGGCAAAAAAGCCGAATCCAAAAATGTCTACAGAAGGAAAATGCCTTAAAAAAATTTGAACGAGACATGCGTATGTCTCGTTCGTTTAATACGAACTGAACACACGTATGTTTTCCCAATAAATTAATTATAAGTTTTCCCAATCCCATGATCCCATCCTGATATTATTGTGAATCATTATAATAGTTTGGCATTTTTAAATGAAATTTCGGTTTTCGCAGGAAATACAAAATATTTTTTCAAAAAATATACCAAAAGTTCGGATTTCAGATAATTTACTGTTTTATATGTTTAAGAGAACCCCCGTGCCCGGGAAATAGTTAAATGACTGGTATATCGTATATAATACAAATGCATTTAATTGTCTTTAACTACATTTTAGTGAAAATTTGTGGAAAGGTTCCAATGCTGTGCAATTATTCGACACTGAATTCACTGATTTCGGAAAAAGTGCTTTCGGGGTAAGCGCTATGCTTTCTATGCTTTAGGAGTCATCGACAAGTGCGTTCTCGAACTTTTTTTTTGAAATATGCTTATATGTTATTCTGTGTTCAGTGCGCTAATGAGCACGAACGGACTTTCAAAATTCATTCAAAAAAAAAAAAAAAAAAGATTCGAGTGGAAGGAAGGGATTGATAATATGGTGCATTTCGACTGATGAGGAAGCGAATATTTTATGACATTGTTTCAAATAATTGAAACAAACAAGTTACGAACTTGCAACAAATCCCCAATCCTCAACTACCTCTATCATGTTACTTTTACCATTTCCATGATGGGGGTGTACCATACCCGCAACCGCAAATATAATACATTCATTTTAAGACATAAAGTCCAATTGAAAATTTTCAGAAAATCTCCAAAACTCGGATTGGACATGCAAACTTCTGAAAACCTAGCTCACAATGTCAGATTTGTGCTTGAACACAGAATAAATAAAATCATGTTTTCAGAATTTAAAAAAATCCCGCCGGACTTGATCTTGTCGCCAATTGTCCTTATTCCATTATTCGAACAGGTTCCAGTCCAGCGTCGCATCTTTGTGTCAAATCCAACCGATACAAACATTGTTTTTTCGGCAATCACCAGTTCCTCGATCAGTTTCCATTGCTCTTTTCTGGAACAGAAGGCTTGCTTCTTGTTTCTGTCTTTGAATAAGCATTTAGATCTAGGTACTTGCTCCCCAACAACGAACATTTTTTCGCGTCTTTTTCCTTCCTGTTCTGGAACGGTTTGGTCTTCAAAAAGAGACAATCAACCTTCATACTTCCATTGGCAAATTCGCCCATCATGTGATTGGTGACATCAATGGAAATCCCTACAGGATACGGTAAATTACTAACACATCATACAGAGTAATATTTAATATTTAGTTCGTTTCTTGGTATTCGTATACCATTGAATGCTACGTTTACAGCACCTCTTGGTAAATTCACCACAAAATAAAAGCAATTCATATAATACTTTAGTTTTGCATAACCCACATCCCATCCCAATAAGAATATTGGAATTGTTTGTAAGCGATTGCAATGTTCGGTTAGAATTGTCAGATGGTTCGGTTATGACGGATAACAGCGGACTTACACGAGTAAACTGGGTAAACATCATGGGTGTTTTCCTTTTTAAACAAATTAGTTTTGTTTTAGTTACTCGAACCTTTCGAAACAAGGGAAATTGTTTTGCAAAAGGCATTGGGCAATGTTGAGCGAAATAGCACATCCTTTGTTTTGGTGAAGATCTTGAAGGAAGAACAAGAACAATTTGTGAACAATACTAAAGCATCCAAATTTTCTCCTTTTGTTGAAATGCAAAATATATTGAGATATGCTGCGGAAGAACAGCGAGTGGAACTATTAGTGACTGCGATAGGAGTTCAGGTGGGCGACAAAAATACGGTTATAAGGAGATGGCATAGTAACGCCCTACGCAGTTATTAAAAACTCAATGTCTTGTTAGTTGTCTTTCATTTAATTACAGTAAATTTTCATGATTGGTCCATAACTCTTTAAGAAAGATTAGAGATTATAACAGCTATTAGAGGGTAAGGGGAAAGAAAACTGAAAAATTTTCCTAAAATCGGCAAAATTTCAAAATACATTAAAAAGGCCAAAAATTTGCGCCTATCAATACCACTGGACCAAATAAAAATAATAATGAATCTTTTTTGGATCAGAAGCGAGTTTACCCAAAAATGCAATTTTTATGAAAATTGCATTCTGTTTTATTAGTTATGCTTTGGTGTCGCCATATCGAAATTTTTGGTTGCTCACCGTAACCGGGAAAATTTTTGACCCCTAAAAATGTAAAATCTAAAAATACCAAAAATTTTAAATTCACAACAGCAGGCCCGTAGTCAGGGGGGAAAGAGGGAATTTCCCTCTCCCCAAATTACCCAAATTATTTTTGGAGAGTGCTGTATAAAAAAAACATTTTTGGAGGGTGCTTTATAAAATTTTTTATTGATACTTGATATAATTTTCATGTTATATGGTATGACAAAATTTTCATGTTATATGTCATGCCGAAATTTTCTTTCAAAAATCCTACGGTAGATACTTCCCTGAGTATACTAGATTTTTGAGATCCATTTATATGATAGGCCGCAAATTGAATGTAGAATGATCCATAATGAAATAATTTAGTGTGTATCTTCATAAAAATGTTGAAATTGATTTTTATTTTTGTTTGTAAAAATTTAATAAGGTTTTGAAAAGCGTTAAATGGCGCTTATATTTAAGGTGACCCGACGTAGGAGTTTATTTTCAACAGTTGATCTACTCGATTTTGGATTAGTTCGGGCCGGTGAAAAAGTCAATCCACAAACACTCAATGTGTACAGTTCATTGGAACGTGGAGTGGAGATCGAGTCTATTTATGCTGAAAAACTTACCCGAGGGGTTTATCTTCAGTTTGAATCGCGACCACCAATATCAATAAAATGTGGGGCAAAGAATCAACCAGGTTGGATTCTTTCTTTAATGATAATTTATATTTACTGCACACTAGGAATGCCTGTGCCTGTTGCAAGTGTGAGCATTGACACGAATTTGCTTGATCGGAAATCCGACGGAGAAACTTGGGAGGGATTTTCTGAAGATAGAGAGATTGATGACACAGATCGAGGAAATTTTATAGAACGAAAGCAAATAGCTGATAACGAGCATGAAAATCATGTGATTGTTATGCGGAAAGGCTTGATCGTCGCAGAAAGCAGGGGTGGCAACTATAATGTTTCTGTTCCCTTTCGCGCAATCATCTATCGCGGGTAAGCTGTTAAAATCAAGAATTGAATTATAATTTATTTTAATATTAAAAGAGATATCAAATACAACGAGGAATCTACGGCCTTTCATCAGCATCTGGTATTGCATGATTTATTCTTTAGCACAATTTTTGTTACTGATATGTATATGCGTGTACACAGGTGGCCTATCAGGGACGTATTTGGGGAAGTGGGGGTGTATGCGGCATAAATTGACCAAATTTGCCGATTTCGACGAACTTTTTAATTTGGGGGCTGAAATTACGCTTTAGATTTGGATCTTTATTTATTATCAATATTATTTTTAAGGTACCTATTGTCCGAAGAGAGATATCAATCACAAATTCATTGCCATTTGGATTAGCCATTTGGGGTGTCGAACTTGCGAAAAACGGGAAACATGCATTTGAAGTAAGTTTGGCGAATTCTAATTTCATTCATAAATCGTTTAATGTTCCAGTGTTCGCTTATTATGCAACCCGTTATTCTTGGCCCTGACCAGTCTTCTTCCGCCATTTTGCTAAATTACCTCCGCAAACAGCCAACCAACTTTTCCACCCAACTGACACTTCACACGAATGTTACTACTTTCAATCTTCCCATTGTTGTTTTCTCCGGCGAATTATTAGTAAAAATAAAATATTAATTTTAATCATATACATCAATAACAGATTCATCTCTACGCATACCGTCAAGATCAGTTTAATTTTGGATCTGTTTCTTGGGATGAAAAACGAACCATCTTGGTATTCTCTCATTGTAAATTTCTTTTCAATAAATTCATTTTTCACCTGAGTTAAGTTTACCATCTCAAATCCCAATCCAGTATCAGTGATTCTAAAACGACTTCAAGCTCCTTTTGATGGCTTGACTTTCTTAACTTTCATGGGACAACAGGAATTCGAATTCACTAATCAATCAGAACCCATTCGACCGATTAGTGAATGGAATTTGATGAAAGAGCGAGATTGGATGGAAGTAATCTTTTCTCTTGTCAGTTAACTTGCATTCCTGGTTTTTTTTAGAGTTTCGATTTTGTACTCCCTGCCCGTACTTTCGCGCTTTTTAAAATGTCCTTTTCTGCTCCACCTTATGAACGACAACGTATTCCATTGAAGAATCGAAAGATGTTTACAATTAAGACGCAATTTTCTGCCTATGCATTCCCGGTTTTGTATGAGTTAGTAAATGAGCGATTGGAGAGTGTGCCTTCTAAGATCATTTTCCGGGATGCATTTATTGGCACAATTAAAAGTCAACCAGTCAAGGTTTTTTACAAGAAAAATTTTAAAATGTTGCTTTGTTCACTTTTGATTAGCTCTTCAATACTTTCCCCAAAAGTCTACGTTTGCTTCGTATTTCAATTCCGGATGGGGATCCTCGCTTTCAACTTTCATCAGTTTCAAACTCTAATGAACGGCTAATAATTGAACCTAATATGCTTGTGAGCGCTGTTAACCTTACATTCATTCCCAGTGCTATTTGCCCTGCAAATTGTTACTTAGGTAAATAAATAATAAAATATACTTTAATCTAGAGAAAAAGAAAACTGGCCCTATATGCAAATCGTTGCGGCATCAAAAATACGTACGTGGAAGGCTAGCCCAGAACCAGCCAAACCCGCAGAAAAATAAAAAAATATGTCGGATGATGCATTTGTAGTAAATTTACGCTTTTTATTTAATTTTCTGCGGGTTTGTCTGGTTCTGGGGTAGCCGTCCGCGTACGGATTTTTGATGCCGCAACGATTTGCATATAGGGCCGAAAAACTTGCAAAAACAACAAAAATTTTAGGAGATTAAAGAAGAAATTAAAGGAGATTAGCGCCTCAAAATCTCGATTTTCAGTCCTAATATCAAATATCGAAAAAAATAAAAATTCGAAAATAAATTTCGTTTCTCACGGATTGTCCTGGCAGAACTTAGCCTTGTTGTTTGCGTTGTGGATATTTTTTCATAACATTTTGGTTTGTCGATATTGTGAGATTTTTAAACGGTGTCGATATCCTGAGATGTCGGTGCAGATTGTTCTTCGTCTCCATCCCCATCACCGTGATGTTTTTTCCTGACATTTTTTCACTGACTTTGGTATAAAAATATATAAGGAAAAAAAGTGTTATACGTACGTATACAAAGGTCGAGGTCAGGCATTTATGATTTATGTTATTCATAGGAAATTTGCCTCTGATTCCTCCCCTTTCTTCAATCGTCAATTGTAGAAACCAAAACATGGTTCTCTTTTACATATGTTTTGTATTTAATTTATTCAAGTAAAAAATATTAAGTATTAAGTACGAAATTCAGTAGCATCTTATCAACTCCGTTAAATAGGTATCCCATTGGGTACTAGTGATGGTCAGTGGTTTGCATATGGGATGAAATTACCGCAAAATTTGGCCGAAATTGATCATTATTTATACGATCGTCTAAGACGCAAATGGCTTGCTATTAGCGACAAACGAGTTGTCAATTCACAACTGCAGATTGATACAGATAGAGTCAGGGGATTAAATGTTCCAATCGAAGGACACTTGGTCCGTTATTTTCTCAATAACATTCATTTTTAATACTTTAAGACTTGGCCGCGCTTATTCAGCCACGCCGTCGTTCACTTTCCTCTAACTGCTGTATGCTTTAGAACAATAATTTAGATCTCTTTATCGCCACATTTAGGTGGGCAACTTCAGCATTGTCAATTTAACCTTATCGAATCCCACCACGGTATTTTAATTTTGATTTTCAATAAATGAAAAAAGAAAAAATCAAACTGACAATTGTGTATTTCAATTCTAAAGAATTTTTTTTCTATTTGAATGCAATCTAAAGAATTGGGAGTTATCATTAAATTTTCTTTATAGGATCCATATCGCAAGCTAACTGACATAATTGCCAGAAATGTTGCAATATTGGAAAGACTATACCATAAGTGCGGTCGGAGATTCGCCAGAAAATTTTTTTTAGGAGAGGTACCAGAAAAATTGTTTGCCACATCTTCAGCGCGGCTACTTTTTTGTTTATTGAATTTGATTCATTAACTAATTTGGAATTTTTGACCATTTTTTAGGGAAATTGATCAAATTTTTGTTTATTTTTTCGCCAACAATTTTCCGAAAAATTTTCTTCCCAGCCTCTCCTGTCTCCTCCCATTCCTTCTTTTCATTTTTTTTTAAATTTTAAATTGATTAACGTTAATCGTTTTTTTTATCGTTCTCTTTACTTTATCGTTCTCTTTTACTTCAGTCAGTAATGAATTAGCTGCCAGAATTGGTTATCATTTCAGCTACATCTTACTTTTTTATTGTATATATGTATGTTTCATCCGGTAGTTCTTTTTTTTTGCGTTTTTTGCACGTTTTTCGAGTTGCATACTTGAGATACGAACTCTCAGGTCGTATCAATTATAACTTACAAAAAATGAAACGATCCTTAAAACCGAAATAAATTTTAATTAGCTTTCTATGTGATGGCCAAATTTTTTTTCATTGAACATTTGTATATTCTTGCTTTAATTTGTTTTACATATAGTCTCCTATCATCGTGCAACTCCTTCCATTGGTTATCTATCCTGATGCTGAATTGTTGTTGGACTTGTTCCGATCTGAATTACCAGTTCCTCTTACTGACCCTGTGGAAATGAATGAAACACTCATGTTTTCTTTACGAGACACTGAATTGTTTACACTACGACCTGGCAGTCCTGTTCCTCAGTTGCGACAAGAAGTTGAAAAAGTACTGGGGGCGCCAGTACCGAGGTGAAAAAAAACATTCTGACATAATTCACTATTCTTACGTTCTTACATAGATTCACCCAATCACTGTTGCTTAAACCTGGTATGAATACTCGTATTCGGATTGGCTTTTTGCCGAATGATTACACACTCCATTCATCTTTGCTGATAATTCGCAACAATTTAACCGCTTTGGAACCTGTTGTTCTTTATGGACGTGGAGCTAGAATGTGAATTTTCTTAAGGATGAGTGGTTTTGGTTAAAAAACTAATTTTAATTGTTGTGAAGGCACCTGGACATTGACAATAAAACAGCACGATCACTTCCACTCACATTTGAAATACAAGCTCAACATCTAGCAGACTGTGCAAATCCACGTCGTCAGCTGCACAAATTACCCACAACATTGACTGTCAGGCGCTCATTTGTAGTGAGAAATAGCGGAGAGGTGAGCAAACATAATCATAATCATTTATGCTAAACAGCAAAATGAGAAATGGGTTATTTTCTTTAGGTCAGTTTCAATGTCATCAATATTTCTGTTAGTAACATGCCATGCGAGAACAGGGGCTTTCGGGTTCTAAATTGTGACCGATTCCGGCTTGAGCCAAATGAAACTACATTATTGGACGTAGCGTGAGTTTTTTGAGATTTTTTTTTATCAGTCTACCACCATCTGGCATCATTATATTGTTTATATTGTATATTTGCAGGTACACACCTGATTTCTTGTTTTCCACCAATGAAGCTACACTACAGTTGTACATGCACATGAACGGCACACCTTGGTCATTTGATTTAGTAGCCACAATTCCTCCGCATCTTTTACCTGTCTGTCATGCTGCTTTACCACGTCCGCCGTTCGAGGGAATGATGTATTACACATGTGTGTTAGCACTGACGTAAGAACAAAGGAAATGGTTTTATAATGCTAGGATAGCAAGAGCTAGGACCGCATGGCATATACCTGTAATATCAAGCTTTTCCTTTTTACGAAAAAGAAAAAAACTTTAAAAACATAGACATTGCATGGTTTGGATTGCATTGGATTGCATGGTTTTGGCGGATTAGGTCATTGTATGAAATTGAAAATCTGTCTATAACAGGATATCAGTTTATTCATTTATTAAAATGAGATTTAAATGTTACTATAAAAAGCAATTTCACACATTTTTGCCCTTTTTGACAAAAATTACCTTCTAAATTATCGCATGGCGTATACCTGTAATTAATCAAGCTTTTCCTTTTTACGAAAAAGAAAAAAACTTTAAACACATAGACTTCCTTCTGTAAAAAAGCCTCATACAGATTTTTGTACCATTGCAACTGATGAGACGAATAGATAATAATTATCATCATGTCTTTACCCGCTCTGCTGAATTGCCTTTCACATATGCGCTTATTAGATCTACTCTTCATTTTTTTATATTTAATTTTTATATTTAATTTTATATTTGATTTATATTATTATTTAAATTAAATATAAAAATGTAGAGTAGATCTAATGAGCGCATATGTGAAAGGCATGTCAGCAAAGCGGGTAAGGGCATGATGATAATTATTTAATTTTTTATATTTAATTTTATATTAAATCTGATCAAGTTTTTCTAAAAATATTTTTTCCGCGGTTTGTTTCGCTTTTAATATGCGTAGGCCAAATTTACTTCATGACCTTACTTTCTTACTTACCATGTTAGCGCAAGATGTATTTAGGTAGGAATATTTTATGAACAGCTGGTCTTTTATTTGTAGCCTCACTTCTTATCTTCATTGTTTTTTTGGCCTTCCTCTCCTTTTACGCGTTTTGCTGATAGTCGTTTTCATTTATGTACTACTATGATTGTAATAGTTTTTACTTTATCTCTTTCTTTGTTCAGATTTTGTTTTGTTTGTGTGATATCGTGCGCTTATTTGGAGGGCGATCGTGTAATATCTTGTGCATATCGACAACAATTTTCCATCCAATGCCTGCTAGATGGGAAAACGCCACCTGATATTGTTGCTATTCTTGGCACTTTGTCAACTCCGAAAGATCATTTGGAGGGAATGCTATCGGTTGAAGAAATGGCATGCCGTAAAAAACAATTCTTACAAGTGGCTCCGGATGCTGGCCCGCTCTATAGGTATTATAAAAAAATAATGTACTAATAAATATACATTATAGGCTGGCATTGAGTTTTGGTAACTTTATTCTCTGGATATTCTCATATATTTGGCCGATGATTCGTGGGAATAAAGAGCCGATTTCACAGAAAAAATCGAAGAGGAAATCACAGCAACAAATTGCAGCTGAACAACCTAAATTAATGACTGCCAGTGAAATTTCGAGTAGCAGAAGGCAATCCTCCGCTGAGGAGATAGGAAGTGTCGAAGATGAATATATGGAAGACGATAAGGAAGAGGGAAAAAAAGAAGAGAAGGAGAGAATTTACGGCAAAAAAGAAGAACAGGACGAAAAAGCAAAGGAAGAGATGGACAGCTTTGTACAACACCCCAAGGATCCAGAACAGATCCCAATCAATCTTCCTGACCCACATATTCTCAATAACAAGATGAATGCAGCTGGGATGTTTGATGAAGCGTTTGACTTCTCCGATCCGCATATATATTGGAGATTGTAAAAGAATAAGCTTATGCTCATATTTAATATAGATATTCTGGTTCACTCATTTTAGTCGCATTTTTCTGAATTCTGAATTACATTCGACTGAACAAGACGGTCAGCACCAACATCATTCACTCAGCAGCAGTTCGACAAGTGAAAGTCAACAATTATTCAGTTCAAAAAATGTTAACAAAAAGCAAAAGGAAAGGAAAGGCATAAAACAATATGGTAGAAATAAAATGAACGCTATCATAGCTGAACAATTAAAGAATAAAGATGATTTGGAGACGAGAGAAGATTTGATGCATCGACAAATAACGACAAAAAAACAACATTTGAAACTTGAAGCCTCGTCAGGAACTACAGATAGTGAAGAAGGGGAAGAATTCGAGAAACAAATAGACGATGCAAAGAAAATGATGCGAAATAGTAGTGTTAGAATGGTCGAAAGGAAAAGCGCCGGAGCCGAACGGACGAAAGAAACACAAGAGCGATTAACTCGTCGTAATCCATCTTGTCATAGCCAAACAAATGACTCTACAAGATCTTGTTCAAAACGGTAGCAACTTTCTCAAAAATTTTATTTTTTTAATGTGTTCAGGATCAGCTCTGATTTTGATGATATCCTACCAACAAATAAAAGACTGATGAGGAAGGAAGAGAATGCTGAAGGAACTATGTCACTCGCACAATCATCTGATGAACAAAAGTTAACATGGATACAACACCGATCGCCAGGAAACCAGCAAATGACTAAAATGCAAACTGATGAGCAACCTGAATGGTTTAAACGACTTTTACCAACAGAGGTAGAAAAAGGACAAAATATTGGGAAGTTGTTGGGACAAGAACAGCAAAAATGTAAATTGGCTCAACAGAAGGACGAGCGACTTAAATTTGATGAAGGAATTTTGTCAAAACAGTCTGGCTGGATGGGTAAATTCAAATGGAATAACACCAATGAAGAGATTGAAGGCAGCGACGATGATGAGTGTCTAGAGGACACGTACGGAACTATCGAGAACGAGGCTGATCCGATGAGCGATTCGAGCATAGCACCCGAATGGGCGAATCAATCGATAGATGAGCTGAGAGCAATAAGTATTTTAAAGTGACAAAATGCTCATCACAATAAAAACTTTTAGAAAGTGTGGATGAGGAATTTGGTGCTTTGGCCGATCGATCCGCAACATTATTCGGAAGCATGCCCAAGGGCATAAAACCTTCGAGCGTCATCTCTTCATCGCACCCATCACAGATTTGTCATAATGCATTAACACATGAATTTATGGTGGACAGGGACAGGAATGAAGATATTGCTAATTCACTGTTGGGGAAAAAATCGAGGAGGAAATCCTTGACTGCAAACCGTTCAGCTGAAGCAGCTGCCGATGTATGAATTGCAGAACTTATCCTTCCTGTCAAAATTATATAAATCAATAGGGACAAAACATAATATTACGTTTTATGCAGGTGGTATATAAAAATAGTAGTTTGTAGCATGTTTTCGCTTTACCCAATATCCAATATGGTATAAATATCGCGTGCTTATCCAACCGACTTCCATGACCGACTCTTTGCATTTAATTGGTTCTCCAAAAGTTTTAATAGTAGTTTTAACTCGCGGAGCGTCGACCAGAGAATTGAACAGAAAAAGTACATATCAGTTAATCAGTTTTCGGTATTTTCCCATTTGCCGGGGGGGGGGGTAGTTCAAATCC